>JAKUCM010002135.1:0-56184 GCA_023374145.1 Lepidium sativum
AAGAAAGTTATTTTGAAGGATTAAAGTCATTTTTCCTATGTGCACAAAATGACGAGTGTTACATCGAGAGAAATACAATGTTATGTATGTGTACTCGGTGTAAAAAGAAGTGCTAGGATGCAATTATTGTGGGACATCATTTATATATAAATGGATTCATGAATAACTACTACTAATGGACATCCATGGAGAAAGTGTTGGCGGAAAATTGTTTATGAGAGTCATTCACCCAGAAGATGCACCTTCATTTACAATGTATGAAGATACTAGTGGCCAAGGACATTATCCGAATGCGTATGTACACATGTTACATGATGCATTTCTAAAATTGAATATGGACAAAAATCATTTGAGGAGGAGCCAACTAGTATTTTAATCGTTTTTCATATGTTGGGATCTCAAAAAGAATCCATATATGAGGGATGTGTTGGAGGATTCTTTGCATTTTCTTTGTCAACCTTTCTTATGAATATTAAGAAATGACATAATCTTTCAGAGGTTTTGCATGAATGATTTAATGCATTTAAACGATATTTACTGGTAGGTAATAAAGCTTCAAAATTGTACTACAAAATGAGGAAGCTGATAAAATCATTAGGAATGCTATATTACAAGATTGATGTTACTGAAGATTATTGCATTTTATTTTGGAAGAGTTTTTGATTGATTATTGATGAAATGTCGTTTATGCAAAAAGGATAGTTATCATTCGAGACAAAGTCATGGGAAGTATATTCTGAAGCAAAGAATGTTTTACCTTCCTATTGGCGATCAATTAAAGCGGTTGTACCAATAAGAGAAAACAACATCTCATATGAGATGGCATGCCGAGCATGTAACTCAGTTGAGATGCAACATCATTTGGACGTTGCTGAATGGAAGCACTTTACCCAGTTATATCCTAATTTTGCCTTTGAACCTCCGAATGTCTATATAGGATTGTCAATAGATTGATTTAAACCTATGAGGGGGATGCATAATAAGAATTATTCTATATGGCATGTTATAGTCACTCCATAATAATTTGCCACCTGGTATGTGAATGAAGAGGAATATATGATCCTATCAATTTTAATTCCCGACCCAAAACATTCAAAGAAAAGTTTAGATTGTTTTCTGCAATTGATAGAGAAGATAACGGATTTATGGATAAATGGAGTAGACGCATATGAAGTATCTAAGAAGCAAAATTTTAGGATGTATGCTGCATTGATGTGGATGTTTACTAATTTTCCGGCATATGCTATACTAACACGGTGGTTGAGACATGGTCAATTAGCATTTTTGTATTGTAAAGATGAGATGAAATCTTTTTGGTTGGCTACCGATAGGAAATTTAGTTGATTTGATTTTCATCTTGTATTTTTTCCAAATTATCATCCAAATCGGAAGAATATTTTGTAAAATACAATGATCAAAGACATTCGACCAAGTTGATTGACAAGAGAAGAAATCTACAATGAGAGGATCAACCAAATTGAGGGTTTGAAGAGAATAATTGAATGTGGAGGGAATGAACATGAAAATGCAGCGGGTTATGGTGAATATCATAATTGGGTGAAGAAGAATATATTTTGGGATTTTCCATATTGAACATATTAATGTTTTCATCATTGTCTCGATGTGATGCATATCGTCAAGAACGTTTGTGACAATATTATGAACACAATTATGAATGTGCTTAAGAAAATGAAAGATAGTCTGAATCAAAGAAGGATTTACATGCTATGTTTAGGCGGAAGGATTTATCGCTTCTATCAAAACAGAAAAGCCCTCTTAATGATTTTTAGATAATCAAAAGAAATCAAAGATATTGGCTTGAAGTTAATGCAAAATTAAATAAAGCTCCCCGTAGTTATGTTTTAAATATTTCCAGTTGTATTAACATTCATAATGCCAAACTTAGTGGACTAAAAATTCATGATTGCCACATGATTATGCAGTGCATACTCTCGATTGCAATATTAGGTATATGTATTCAAATATTTTACATATTTAATTTCAAATTTTAAAATAATATTAAATAATAAATATAGTTTTAAAATTTTATTAAATAATTTAAATTAGTAAATTTGATTTTGAATGTATACATTGTTTTCTTTTTCCGAGATTTGTGTGGGAAAACATTGAAGACTGATGATGTGGTTACAATGCAAGAAAATATAGGAGTTAAAATATGGAATTTGGAGAAGATATTTCCTCCAACGTTTTTTTGATGTTGATGGAGCATCTTATCAATTAGGAGGTCCAGTGGATGTATCCATTTGAGCGGTTTATGGCTTATTTGAAGAGGACATCATAAAAAAAAGAACATATTGGAGTATCCATAGTCACAGAGTGTGTTAACGAAGAAACTTCTTACTTTTAGGTGCATTACTTTCCGAATAATACAATTGGAAATGGGAGTGTAATCGAATGCAACATTTAAATGACCTACACACATCTTTGTATTTCGAGTGTATTCAAACTCATTGGTTGTATTAGCGGGAAATGTGTGCAAAGCTTTCTTACGGATCAAGATTATTATCAATTTATTAATTTACACTATATTTAATTAAATTTGATTAACTATATTAATATAATGTATTATAGGATATTTTGAAGAATATTTGCGTTTGTACAATTCAAATATTACTCATGATGTCATCAATGAAGCATAATTTGCAGTTTGTTGAATGGTGCAGAGACTATGAAAGTTTATTCATATATTTTATAATTATTTAAGTAGTTAATAATGACTAAACTCATTTTTTTTGCAAACTAATAATGATGTTAATTATATAGAGGTCCTCTATATGGTTGAAAGAAATGGTACAAGGTCTCCAATAGGTTTTGTCAATTTTGGCCAATTTATTTCACTCGTGAATACACTTTCCATAATTCCACACGTAGAAAAAGAAAGAGAACAATGAACCACATATTAGGTGTTCGAGGAACAATTGATTCAGAATAATTTGGTTTGTTGGAGTATATTTTTTGTCATTGGATACTACAAAGTAGTCGGCCTTAAAGCATGGTATTTAGATGTGCATGGTTTGATTAAACACTTGGTTGTGGAATACGTTGAATTAGTCGAATGTGAAAACGAAGATGAAGTCGTATGTGAAAACAAGGATGAGGTCAAATATGAAAATGAGGATGAGGATGAAACTGAAAACTACGACTCAAACGATTCTGAGTGATCGATGTTTTATTTCCAGACACTATGATTCTAAGTTATTTTTATAATATTATCTTATGCTATGTTATTCTAGTAATTTCATACTTTTAAAAGTTTTTATCATCTTATCTATCTTACGAGATTTATTAAATATTTGAATATGTGAACTATGTGATTTAGGGTTTAGGGAATTACTAATCTTACATGATGATGAAAGAAATATGATTTAATAAATTGTAATATATAATAAATATTATGAATACATTTATATAAATTATGAAACCCTAAGTTAATTAAAATTGAACACTTAGGGTATTTTAGTCTCTGTATAATTTATTAAAAAAATTTTCTCTCATTCTTCTCTGAAAAACAATTCTTCTGTGTTTCTTCTCCATTGCTTTTCCTCTGCGTTTATCTTCTTCTCCTCTTCTTTTTTCTATTCATCTATGTGACTTCTCTTCTTTTACTGAACCAAAACACTAACAATTTTCTTTGATTTCAAACATGAATCATTCAGGATCTCTTCTCGTTTGTTCTATGACTCGAGTAAGGACTTCAACATTTGTGAGCGAAGTCAAATCTTTTGTACGGTCAGCTACACCACACTTCTTATTATAAGCTTTGATGAGATAATGGCGTCTCCATCTCATCACCTCAAACCATGCTTACATACTGATAAACCAGATCGACCTAAGGATGTTTGGTGAGTAACTTATTATAGATTGAAGACTTCATTTTGTTTTTGTGAAACTTATAACCGTTTGATTTTGTTCTCTGGATTTCACTATATACTGTCTGCATCATCGCAAGAATGAAACTCAAAGGAATTGACGGGAGCCCGCACAAGTGGTGGAGCATGTTGTTTAATTCAATGCAAAGCAAAGATCTTGTCACAAGCTAGTTGAGTTTGGAGTATGTAACCGTTTATTGAAAAAATTGGTTATTAGGCTTTCGTGAAGTCTTAAGTTGCTGAAAATGATTTGGGAGTTATTTAGAGAAGTTGTGTTAATGTGCCATAAGTGAATATTAAAAATTGTTTCTAATTTGGCAAAAAATTAACAAATCATTTTCTACAACTTAAAATTTCATGGAAAGAATTAACACAATGAGCTCATGTTACAATGAGTCACAATGTCACTTTGAAAGTTCTTTGGTCAATCACAAATTTTGGTTTGGTTTATGTTGTTGAGTCACGATGAGTCATGATGTCAATGTTTTGATCATTCACAGTGTCAATATATATAGCTTGATGGTCATTATTTTGATGAGTCACGATTTCAATAGTTTAGTTATGTTGTTGTTAATTTTAAACATCGATTCTTTGTTTTTCCTCCTTGTTTGTTAGGTTTGGACTTGAATACAGTGTTAGGGTTGACATCAATTCCATCTACCAAATGATTTCAACGGTGTATGAAGCTGTTTACAAAACGTTCTACAAAAACATCAAGTTCTATGGTGGTCAAATCTTCCAGTATGTTATCACTTCCATTTCTATTTTTTTGAGCATTTGTTGGTTTTTCAACAACAATTTTGTTTTAACTTTCAACAATACTATTACTGGGAAATAGAATACCATAAAATGGTTGTCAAATTATACCGCAAGTAGTTTTGGGAATTGGTCAAGAACATGATCAGCAAGGGAAAATGACAAAAGGTCAAACAAGATTTTTTGAATGGTGATAATTGAAAGATGTTACTAGAACGTTGAGACACACCTACAACAACTACAAAGTTCAAATGTGTAGTGAGGCAAGAACATCCTATCGACATGGTTATAGAGAGCATCACCACACTGCATGTTCAAAGTCATTTGTCAAAATTTCAAATTGAGATGGTAAGAAGAATGTAATTTATGTTTGATATTTTCTAGTTTTACTTATGGCTTCGTATTGGTATGTTGTTATATCTTACAATATGCTTTATTTTCTAAGTTGAAGCAAACAATGGTTTTCTGTTATCGATTCTAGACTTAATTAAGAAGACTCATGCTAAAAGTTGAGAAGATACTTGAGGATATTCGTTGTTTGGCAACTAATATGTCAACACCTAATTTGGATTCAGATGATAATGAAGAAGAGTCCATTGTTTCAACACATACTCCAATTATATTGATGAGGCTATGAGGTAACAACTTCTATTTTGTTTTTACATTTTGTTTTGGTTGGATACTTTATGTTCTTACATGTTTTAACTCATTTTTATATTGTATACTGACTTATGATTTTACAATAACTTTTTTGAATAACATGTTTCTGCTGTGAAGGGTTACCGATTTGGGCTAAGGTAGTTCAATTTCAGTAAGAGGATTCGTCAACACCATATCCATCAAGCCATGTTTATTTGGAGGCAGAGTTTGCAGAAAAAATGGCATAGTCTCTATTCTTGAGTCACATGTTTCCAGCCTTGGTGAGAATTTTGACGCAGTACAAGTTTCCTTTGACCAGCTTTTTCAAACACTCACTAAGGGTGCAACAATATCATCTCCTCCATTTAGACCAACATAACCTTCATGTGAGTTAGATGTTAGTGTTGATGATTATGATCTCAACTCTTAAGTTTTAAAACTCTAGGTATATGTTCTTTTTATATTAGAAAAGCTAGGCTATTGGTATGGAAACTCCTCTTTTATAACTTAGAAACTTGGTACTTTTGTATGTTTATAATCTTTTGTAATTGAATTTTTTTTAACTATTAATTATGTAGTTTAATTTGATTTTCTGTAGATTACATATTTTAGATTTATGTTTATAAATAAAACAAATATTTTAGGTCAAATAAATGATATTAAAACGAATTACCATTATAGTAAAAATTAAGTTTAACCACCGAAATATCAGTGACAAGTAATGGTGGCCAGAGATTAAATTGCCACTATTAAATATGTGGCTAGACCGGTCACCACTACCCACTGTCCTTTGATGGCTAACTTCTTTTCTAATTCATATTGTTGTACGATTACGAAGTCAATAACTACATAAGTTACGAAGAGCAACAACTTCTTTGGTCTCTAACGGTGACCAATTAATATTAGCAACTAATATTTTGGTGGCTATATTTGTAGCCAAGTAACCACTATCAATATGTGGCTACGTGAGTAGCTAATTGATACCCATAAAACAGTAGCCTTTCAGTTGTTATTCGCCACCAAATTATGTCTGCAACGCGGTGGCTAGATAGCCACTACTAGCCACCATTCGCCGTCAAAAAATTATTTAGCTACCACCACATATATACAACCAAAAAAATTGGTTGCTAACGGTTGCAAAATTTATTTTCGCAACTGATATTGAGGTATAGTCACTGGTATGTTAGTGGATATATGGCCATTTCTTGTCTTGATATCGTCACAACTAGCTAGCGCCTTGCCTGACGCTCAACACATAAGAGGAATATCTACATCTTCTCCTCGGACAATAAATTGTCGAAAGATTAACACTCATACCCCCACATAAGCAACACATGTACATAGTGTGTACGACTTTCCATCAAATGATGTACTTTTGATGGATCAAACTAATGATTAAAAGGCATCCCAACCTCAAAGATGCATTTCAAATGTCTTTGCATCAAACATCCTCTTAGCATCTCTAAGGGGAATCCTACTGCTTCGATGCAAACCATAAATCACAACATGTACTATGAAAAGTAGACCTAACATCCTCTTTTTCTCAAAAATTCAATCCCTATAAAAATAGATCAACATACTTATTAAAAGAATTAAATCTTGAGAACAAAAATAATCTGCAAAAGTACACAATTAAACAAACCTGCATTTGTTAAATGCCTCTCGCAACTCATACCAATCATGACCTTCACATGGCCTTGTCCCAATTCTAGACCAAAACTGGAACATTGGAGGCTCTTGATCACAAGCCAAGTAGTTCAAAAAATCGGTTGGTCACGTCTACGCCTTCTCCAACTACTCCACAATTGGATTATCTCCTTAAATTTATGCATCGAGATTCTAATTGGCCGACAACCTACCAAAACCCAATTTGTATTGCTCTTTTCAACATCTAGTTGATTCATCAACAAATACTCAGCATGCTATGCCGCCCACGTATACTTCATCGTTGCTAGGTTTAAAATAACTTCAACAGGAAAACTATCTTTTATATTGTTGAATGTATCTTCGCTAATGTCGAACAACATCTCTCTAAACTCCAAAATATTACAACAATAATTAAAGATTCTTTGTTTGTAAAGTATCTCCCTGATTCAAATGTTCTTAATGGGTAACGTTCATCGCCATCGATGTGGAAGAAAATAAAAAAAATCATCAAAATCGTTTCAATATCACAACGACAAACCTACAAAAAATGACAAATAAACGTACACATTTCCAACAAATCTACATAACAATAGATATAAACGTACGTAACCCTTCAATCAAACCTACACAACAGACGATAATTTTAACAACTACATAACCATTGAATGAAAACTTGCATTCTCACCAAGATAATTTCTTATAAATCTACAAAACTTATCAAGTAAAACTACATAACTTCACAAGTTCAAAGAAAACCTACATAAAAACTTACATATCTTAACAAACAAATTTTTTGGAGAGCTTTCATAACTTAAACAAATAAAACTACACAACAAATTAAAGAAGGTAATGTATAGAAAAATCCAAAAAAATCGCTAATAAAGCAAAAAGTTCAAAACTTTCTCGCATAAACAATGAAAGTCAAGCAAAACTTTCACATAATCTCGCATAATTAACGAAATTGAAACAAAAGTTTCACAAATTCTCGCATTATCAACGAAACCGAACAAAAATATCCAATTTTAACCAGAAAATAAACTTCAAATTTAACCAAATATGTGCAACCCCTAAGAAAAAGAAAAAACTTACTCGAAGATAAGAAGAAGAAACCTGTGATTTTTGTAGAGAAATTAAAACGAAGAGTTGATTTTTGAGGAAGAGAAAAATCAAATGAGTTCGGAAGAAGAAATGGTCCAAACAAGAAACAAAGAGAAGAAGAGAAGAACATTTTTGTAGAAAATGGAGAAGATGTAGAAGAAACTAGAGATTGGGGTTTGAAGTGAGGAAAAAGAAGAAAGTTTGAGGAGATTATTTTGTAAAACTTACCTTTTTCGTTGAAAAAATTAAATGAAGAAATTTTTTTAAAAGAATTTCGGAAAAGCTATAAATTCAATTCTTATCTACAAATATAAAAAACAAAACTAAATTCATAATAACAAAATAAACAATTTACGTTAAAAAACCCTAGTAATGACACGATTGTATTAGACTATTCCAAGCAAAAAAAATTGATGACATTTTTTTCTCAAGAAAAAAGAGTTTTTTAAACATAAATTGGTCTTGGCACAAAAGTAAAAAAGAGAGAGGGATAAAATGTTCGGTCTACTTGTGGCTGATTGGTTCGAACCGGAAATGTTCATTAAGTTTCCCATTCTAAAAGTGTACCAATTCAGCGTTGGTCAAGTCTCTCTCTCCTCTCTCTCCTCTCTCTCAGGCTTGTAGCCGAAGAAGAACAGACACAGGTCGTCAATGGCCGCTAGGTTGCTTGCTTTGAGACGCGCTTCATCTCTCTTCAGTAACCAACACCATCAAATTCCTTTGTCTCAAGGTATCATCTTTTTCTTCTCAACTTTCGTTATCTTCCCGATTAGCTTCGACAAATTACATACTTCAATTTTGCTCCGTTTCAAACGTGTCTTCAATATATAAAGAAATATTTAGGTGTTTTATGAGCAGTAATAGTTATTGGTATTCATAAGTATTTTTCTTTATCTTTCTACTTTGTCTTCCCTGTGAGAAAATCAAGAGTATGATGACAATTTTCAAATTCCAGCACTAGAGTTACCAAAATTTTGTAGAAGCTGTATTCACACATTTATTTATGTCTTTCTTGGGTTTTGATGTTTGATTTTACACGAGAAGGGGATATTGAGTGTTAGCTAGGGAGAGATTTTTAGTTTTGTGCTATTTTAAGAGTGGCTTTTGGAAATTAGAGAGGATAAGTACTCGTTACCACATGTTTAATATCTAATATTGTCTTTGCTTTTGTCATATTTTGGAGTTAGAGAAGGCCAACGAAACTGAAGTTACGAAGATAATAGTGCTTTATTTTGTACTTTTCTTTGCTTTGAACAATGGCTGTGAGTATTGGCTTTTAGCAAGAAACTGATTCAAGTCTGTGTGTTTGCTTTTATTATTTTTCTGGCTAAGATGAGTTGGTATAAATTAAGGTAGTGTTTCATTACCTGCATCTGTAACCTATACATTGTTTGCATATATCTCTGGGCATTCTCTTGGTTTAAGCACTTATGTAAGAACCAAATTTGTGAGTTGTGACCGCTCTATCCTTGCTGCTATGAAACCGTAAATCTATGCATTCACCAATACTTAGATGTGTCATGTTGTTTTCACACTGCAAATGTTATCTTCGGAAGTTCGTATGATGGCCTGTTATGGTACTGACTGTTATACCTGCATGCAACTACAACTACTTTTACTTATTATTGATCTTTTAGGATTATCTTTTTTTTAATATAATCTCAACAGAGCAGTTGTCGCTATCAAAGTCACTCTTCAGCAGAACTCATTTATATGGAAGAGTACTACAAAGACAGTTATGTGTAACCCGTGAGGCCAATGAAGCCTCAGAAACCAATGTTTGCAACTCTGCCAACTTTGATAATGAATCAGCCAAAGTTCCCTTCCCTGCAACGGCCTCTGAGGAACTAATTGTGAAGTACAAGTCTCAATTAAAAATAAACCCGAGGCATGACTTCATGATGATCTTTACTTGCAAGGTCTGTGAGACAAGATCTATGAAGATGGCTAGCCGAGAATCATACGAGAAAGGCGTTGTGGTAGTACGATGTGGAGGGTGTGATAATCTCCATTTGATTGCAGACCATTGTGGTTGGTTTGGAGAACCAGGAAGCGTGGAGGACTTTCTTGTTGCTCGCGGGGAAGAAATAAAGAAAGGATCCATGGATTCTCTTAACCTTACACCTGAAGATCTAGCTGGAGAAAAGTTGTCGAATGAATGAAGACAGCTCTTATTTGGTTTTGCTAATTAACCATTACCGACGGATCTTCACATTGTATTCCAAATTTTTCTTTCTTTCTAGTTGTTCAGTGTCTGGTATATTCAAATGCAGAAAACGTTTGATGTAAACATGTGTTGGAATGTTTCAGACAACTGTAGATATGGATCCATTTTAGACAAAAAGAAAATCTCAAGAGACAAAATGAGTAAATTTATTGTGATGATCCTTTGTAAAGAAAATGGTACATTTTTAGGTGTTCAACTTCTCCATGATCTTTGTAAGAGCTGAGTACGTGCCAATGGCTGAACATACTGCTCCTACTGTGATAATTACGATACAGATCGTCACCTACAAACGAACCACATATTGTTTCTATTCAATTTGAAGAATTTTAGATTTTGGATTTGGTTATTAGAAGTGAGCAGAATTTACCTGAGTAGGGGTTACTTTACTCCTTAAAATACTCAAGAAACAAGCAGGTGGTAGTATCAGCGTCTGTGTACAGAAAATTGATCAAGTTTATATAAGAAAAGGCAAACTATGACTGTTTTGCATAACCGGAAAAGGGTGAAACAGTATGTAACTTACAATGAGCATTGTCAAGAATGATCCAATCAATGACATTACCAGACCTGCAAAGATTCTGAGTGTCAAAGGAAGTGACAGTTTTGTTTGGTTCATGTAGATTGTTGAAGTGTTCTTACCGAAGAAAGGGATCGCAAGACCAACGAGCAGAGTAGAGAAGACTAATGCGCTTCTAATGGCGATTGCATAGAAACGTGACTTCCCATATTTGGATGGTATTAACTCCTCAAGACTCATAGCAACCGGAGATAATGTCAAAGCATATGTGCTTTCTTTTTATTAAGGCCACACAGTTTTATCAAATTCGCTTATATAAATAACAGAAATAAGTGAAAAGTTTCTGAATATTTCTCGAGAAAGGATATTTAGTAAATGGATTAACAACCTGCAAACAAAACAAGCTAGCAAATTATTTCAACATTCATGTAATGACTAGACACAAATAAGTAGAAAAAAAGATGGAAAGAAAAAGCTTACAGTAGTCCACAAAGCAATCTTAGATGCAACCAAATCTTGAGGCATGTTAAGAGTAAACTGTGATTCTGTTGATTCTCCAAACATGTTATATCCCATAACAGCCACACCCGTATACATCAAAGTACATATCCCAAAACTGCGGAAAACAAAAGATTTAGAGTTTCCAAAGGTTGTTGTACATGAGTTAATAGTAAAGCTTACCATGTCAAGAGAACAGCAGGAAATTGAGAGGGCTTTGCCATTGAAGTATAAATATTGGGGAAAACACCATGTCCTGAGTAACAGTAACCATACAGTCCTATAGACACAGGTAATGTCGCCAGGTTTAAAGGAGTTCCTTTGCTGTGAATTCCAACTTCATTAATCAAACCAATCCAAAACAAGCACAAAACCACCAACACTGATGCAATCACCCCTCCAGCTGCAATATAACCGTAAGATTGTTGTTTTCTTTTCTTTCTTGTAACGATTCAAAACCAAACTTATGTAAAACTGAAACTAGCTACCTGAAATATAACTTAGAAGGCTGATATCTCGAAGCCAAACGGTAGGCAGAACAGCAAGGGTTGTAAGTAGAGCAAATAGGTGAGGTGCACCCAACTGAAACCCTCCAATACTTAGACCAGCATTTGGAAACATTGATGAAAGGTTATCACTTTCCAATATTATATATTCAACACTCATAGCCTGCATTTAGAGAGAAACATATATCAATGTCCATATAACTCACTTTATCAAATAAAAAGGAACAGACACATTTTCATCTAATATCTAAGACTACTATCATTCCAATATTGTGGTTAACGATTCTTTACTTCAAACCTCTACGGAATAAGACAAAGATAAACACTATGGACCCTGGAAAGTTGTTGTCTACTTTACATGTGGTCCCTTGTTTTGACTAGAATAATCTTGTGTACTTATCTTCCATAGAAAATAAATATATGTTTTTGTTTTTGTCTTTATGTATGTAAATACAAAGTATACTATTGGAGGAACTGCAAGTTGTACTTACATATAGCTCCAAATAGAGTATTATCTGCAGTCAAGAGGAAAACAATTAATTTCTGACATAAATGATATCAAAAAAACCTTAAAATTTACCATGTATAGACGATTAAACTCGAAAGGCCTGTACTTACGGAGACAAGGATACGGCCAGTGGCACCAAAAGCAGCATGGCCAATATCAGGATAGGTCTTGAGATCAGGATGGCTATCGAGGCAATAACGAAGAAGCAAACCAGTGTAGAAACAAAGTATACCAAAAGCAAAGAGAATGGCAAGTCCCCACCATCCTCCTTCTTTCACAGCATATGGTGTTGACAATATTCCAACTCCACAAAGAACATTCACTCCTGTACATTTATGTCAGAACTCAGATTATTCCAACTGCGACTGAAAATGTCTCCATTAGCAGTGAGTTCCAAGTAGTAAGTGTGATGAAACTCACCATTAAGAACAGCTTGTCCAAAAGAGCTATTACTGGAGGTTGCCATTTCATGAGACACTATAACTGATGATTTCGACAGAAGCAGTAAATGAGAGCTACGTTTGTGTTTTGGTGCTTCTTCATCTACCTGTGGTGATGCTAACAGAGATTTTGTAACAGCAGGTAATGTTTCTTGAGTATGTCTTCTTGTAAGAGACGAAGATATGAAAGAACTTCCAAGTCTTGACATTGAAGAATTAGCCAGAAACCCCAAATTTGGAGATGGTACACTTCCATACAGATCAATCGATTGCCTAAAACATTATGACAAAGTAACATAAAAACAATTAAAACAAAAAAATCAAAATGTTGGAAACTTTAGAGAATGATAATAATGATACCTGTAACTCTTTGGCCATGCTGTGGAGTATGAGCTAGGTTTAGACTGATGTTGGTTTTGATTATAATCGTCAGAAGAATCAGAAAAGTTTTCATCTTCATCTTTATCATCATACAAGTTCTTTCTCTCGTCCTCTCCTTCATCACTCTCAAGGTAGAGACTCTGATCAGAAGTTGAGTGATTCATTCTCTCACAATCCTTATCTGATTTATGAAAGTTATTAAGGTTTCAGAGAGTCTTTCAAACTATACACAAGAAACAAAAAAAACTGATTCATAAAAGTAGGAGTCTAGATGAGTCAAGGGGCAAACGAAAACCGGTCGACGACAAGTATAGGAGTAAAGAGCCGTTAAAACGTGAGTCATTCATATATCAGACCTTAACTATGGTTAAGTCAAATTTGTAACTATAGTTCAATAATATATCCACACCTTATCCTTTTATTACTTATTAGATATGAGAAACACAATCGAAAATTTTTATTTGTACACAATCCACATGGTGTATGGATCTGGTTAACTGATAATTTGGAAGTTTCTTATATTAAAACGGCAATGCATCAAGTGTAATTGGAAACCACTACTCAAGAACATGTGTTAATGTGTTTAGTCATAAAGAAAAAAGAACATTCCCATGCACCATTTAATCTCTTTTTATTCTCCGCTTGGATCCAGCTATATATATATCTCCAGTCCTCACATGTTTTCTTGTTTCTTATAGTTAATTATTGTCAATTATTTTCAAGTAGCTAGATGGAGCTCGAGCTTTAACTATTTGGGACTATTTCACACCTATGCATTGTGGTTTATGATGAGCATGATGATTCATGTTTATAAATGACAAGAAGCTTGATTCATGCAAACATGAAAAGCTACCTTAGACGGTTGGCGCACACAGAAAGTTTAAATTGTGCGAGTAGTTTTTGTGATAGTAATGCCAAAAATGTAATGGATTTATATCAGAAATCACAACTTCCCATATAATTTATCACAGACTAACAAATTTATAGTGATTTAAAGTATCTAAATTTGTCATAGTTAAGGTTTGATTAAGGTCTTTAAGTTTAGATTAGTTGTATTAGCCTATGTTGACTATTATTGTATCCAATCCGGTTCGATTGTGGTTTTCTCCCGAGCTTGGTATTTCTGGTTTTTGTTTGTTCTACTATTTGTCCTCAAATACATTAATCGAGGTCTTGTCATTCTTTTAGTTTTTAAATAGAAAATTTTCGGTTGATTTTCACCATTCATCTATTTTTGATTTTGCCCATTCCGGTATATATTGTGGAATTTTTTACTGGTGTATGATCCTTGTTATTTAGTTGTAAGGTACATCCTATTCCTTATAAGAAGATTCACGTCATCTATGTTGGCTTAGTTACTTCTTATGAAGACTTTGGTTTTCAAATTAGAAATAATCTTATAAAGAGTTTTTTCTTAGGTCATTTTCCGTCGCCATATATAATCAAAGTATAGATGTGTTCTTTACTTAGTTGCTCCGTCTATTCTGAACGACTTAATTTTATACACTAACAAAGACAAATCAATAATGAAAACAAAACATTGTGTCGCTGCGACTATTTACAGAGGCAATATTACTGTCGCTCAAAAATTCAGCGACATCTTGAAACGGTCGCAACGATCACTTTTACGGTATCATCTTTAGTTGTATGGCATCACCTTTGTATTTGATCACATAATTAAAACAGTAGTTACTTTTATTATTTGATCGCTGGCGATCTAAAAAAGAACATGCCCTATATGTTGCATTTTGGCTTCATTTTTTAAAATCTAGATGCTAACAAAAAAAATCTAAATTTGTTTTCTAGCAAGATTAATTTGGACTAATTCCATAGATTTGAAGAACAAAGTCTAAATTTGTCTTCCTCTTATCCCTTACGATTTCTTTCTTCTTTCTCCTTCCTCACCATTTATTTTTTCCTTTTTTTTCTCATCTCTTCCTATTTTTCCTTCTAGTCAAAGGGATTTAAGCTAAAGAGCAAAACAAATCGGAATACAAAGAAGAGTGAGAAGAAATTGACATCTGAAACTCAAACATCGAGACTTACATTTCTTCGTTTGCGTCATGCCAAAGCTTCCATACTTTCTCACTCTTCACCACAAACCCAACAAATACTACTCTCAGAATCTCTATTATTTCTCTTTATGAAATTCACTTGTTTGTTTTTCCGATCAAGCCTAGATATTTTCTCAACTTGAAACAATCCACCATGGATCTTCAACCAGAAGAGCTTCAATTCGTAACGATTCCACAATTTCTTTAAGAATCAATCTCCTTTAATAAACGATCTCTGCGTAATTTTAATTATACTGTAGCGTTCGGTGAGCATAGCGGCAACATAATTGATAACAAATTTATTAACATCTACTATATGGCTTAATAGGTAATATGTATAAGTTAGCATATACTATTTTCATTAATCACGTAATATATACGTTAATGGATAAAATACATCAAATAGCAGATAATAAATGATTTAACCTGTACTGTAATATAATATGTATATGAGTTAGCAAATAGTAAATGTACTGAAATGTATTACATTTAAATTAGTAGATAATAAATATGCTATCACTACGACGTGTTCTTATATCAGAAAAGCTAAAACTTAATTTTTATCAAATTTATTTTTATACTTGTTATAATAGGTGACTAGGTCCTCATATATTTATGCTATATATTTCAAGTTAATTTATATATTGTTATAATGCCTGAAATGCCATATGAGTAATTCGTTCCCCCATAAAATTACTTATGTCGGGATGACATTTCAAAAATGTTCCAAAAGTACGATAACAATTATAAAATGTCCATAAGACATTTAAAAAATGTTCCAAAAAAACGTTAAATTAAAATAAATAAATATATATATATATATATAAATATAATTTAGTTCCAGAAGAACAAATAAATAGTATATCAAGAAGGCAAATAAAATATTTTAATGTATTACAATTAATACCTAATATGTAATTGTTCCTTTTATGATTTTGTTTTTCATAATCATGTTATTATTGGTAAATATTAATTTCGATAAATTTATTATTGGTTATATTTTCTAACGGTTATAAAAGAAAAAAGATACATATATATATATATATATATCTAGCTGCTCTTAACACTATTCCCAACGGCTACATAAAAATATTTTCATGTATAATTATAATTATTTTTCTCTCATCTCTTCATTCAAAATTTTTTTCCTCATTTCAAAAACTTTCCTCTCTAAGAAAATCGGTTTAGTTTTTGCTGTAAGAAAAATTTGCTTTGGATTCTAATATTTTCCTCTGGTATAATTATCTATGTTATTACCGGGTATTTCATTTGTGAATATATATTAACACGAGTTTTAACCATATATCCTACTGCAAGTGCACGACAAACGAAATAGTATTTAGAGGTCGAATCCACGAAAACCAATTATCACACTAACGATTGAATTATTTAACTAGAGCTAAGTCGATGGGTATTTTGATTGGAATCGATTATAACTAAGAAACTTAATGTAAACAATATTTATAAAACATCAAGCTTAGTGAATTCGTAAGGAAATCAACGTTAGGATGAGGAATCTATTCAGGAAAGTTTAATTCCGTTCTCGACTAAGAAATAATAATTGACTAACCCACTCTCACAGCGATAATCACTATGCTTAGATTCTAGAGATCCTAACTCTCGTTGGTTCTAGAATTCTAACCATGCAGTATTAACAGTACTTAAGTATCCACAACCTAACCTAGCATCAACTCTCATTGGTAGTGAAGGAGTTGCTCACCTAGAAAGGTTTTGATTCCTATTAAACTTCTGAGATAATAAGTAACATAAGATCATAGATTAGTTAGCTACTCTAATCTAAGCATTAACCATATTCATATGCTAGATTCCATATTTAAGATCTATTTGTTCCTCACCCTTATGTCCCTTGAGATCTTAGAATACCCTAAACTTGATTATGGACTACTCGGACATGGAAATACAGAACAAGCAAGCAATTGTAAAGAATTTCATTGAAAACTCAAAATAGATAGAATAGAGGTTTAGGAATTCTTCTTCAATGGTGTAGAGATCCGAATTCTTCTCCTCTAGGTTACAATAGAGGTCTCAGTCTTTTTCGTCTAAAAACTCCCTTAAAAACGTGTTTTTGACCTAATATATAGAGTAAATCGAACTGGTACAAAAATAAGGAAATCTGGTTTTCGCTTCGCATGGTCATTGATCGATCGATCCTTCAACTGCTCGATCGATCAATGTTTCTTCATTCGATCGTGAAGCTTCCAAATCGTGCAAAGGATCATGTGTAACTTCTTCCTACATAGCTCGATCGATCTTTGGGTGCTCGGTCGTGCAGTGGATCGTGCGCACGATATAGATGGATGAAGGTCGATCATGTCAGGCATGAGAAGTCAATCAATGGATCGAGCGTAGTTTTCTCTTTTTGAAGTTGTGATCGATCGATCTTGGTGTTGATCGATCGATCCTTTATCTCGTAGTGGAAAATCCAAAGTTAAGCTCCAATCTTGCTCAGCATGTGGAATCCAAAGTATCCTTGCGTTTTGTACCTAAAAGGACTCTAAAAACACGACAAAGACTAAAGAAAACATATGAATTAGTAAGCTATAAGTCGGTATAAACGAGGTATATCAATTCACCCAAAACTTGGCTTTTTGCTTGTCCTCGAGCAAATACACCAAAATCTAAAAGAAAGATACAAACTCAAGAACTCATTCTTCATAGGAATCTAACACCTCAAAACCTAAGCAAAGAACACTCGATTCATTCGACGAGAGAGAGACCAACTTATATTTCCCCTAGACTTAACAACTAGTCCATCCTAACTCCAAAATTAGACCCAAAAGCTCTAGATCGCGATACCAACCTCTTATGAGTCTAAGTGCGGTCTTATCCAGATAATATCGATCAAAAGACAAATGGACTCATTCTCAATACTAAGTACCATCCATATTGTGGTTCCTTTCCTCTTATTCCTTTCTTTTCAAACCAATTTCTCCCTACTTTTCTAGGGTATCATTGTATTTTATTTCCGGCATTTTCTTTTTTCTCTTGCAATTTCAAAGGTGTATAATACGAGTAGCGTCATTGGAGTTTCTCTCAGTAAGAAAGTCAGTAAGATAAAAAGGATTACGTCCTTGGACGTATCTTCGGCACTGTCCAGTTCACCTTAAAAACAAGCAGCGTCATTGAGAAACTTTTACCCTAGGCTTACTTCGATTGTTGAAACTTAAAGTGCACGAAACTTTGAGAAAAAGAAACCAAACCTTGGGAAAGGTTCTCAAAACTGAGACTGATAATCCGATCTAATGTATACCAACTCTCTAGACAAGAAAATTAAATAGGTTAAGTTTGAAGTTGATACCAGATTTTCGAAAAAATCGAGAGGAAGTGATGAAAAGACGAACAGCTGATGAACATCTCGGTATTCTAATAGTCAACAATGCTCATCAGAAATAAGACAAATGATAGCTTAAACTCTTATGAAATGTACCATTCCTCAGAAATCATAGTTCCTAAACCGACAAAAGCTAATCTAAAACAATGTTCGACTCAAAAACAAAACAAAAGAAAGAAACTTCATTAACAAACAAACGGTTCTCCCCCAGACTTACTTCACACCGTCCCGGTGTGAATATTAGTGAGAGGAAGAATGAAAGTAATCAAAAGAAGTAATTGAAAGTTGCTTTGGGATTTAGAAAACCCACCTGGAGGTGATACGATCATGGATAGCTCAACTCCCCTACATGGAGAACACAACAATGGAGACTCAGATAAGCATGAAGATGAAGCTGAATTGGAAGTAGCAATACCGAGTGGACCAATGACTAGAGCTAGAATGAAGTTGTTGAGCCAAGCTATTGAAGGAATGCTCACGAAGATGCACACATCCGAATCTCCAGAACAGCATACCTTGATGCTTACACTAAGCACTCAAGAAGGTTAGCTAATGGGCGTGTAAACCATTCAACACTCTTTTTCCCTTAAGTGTGTTTTATCCCAATGGGTTTTAACAATAAGGTTTTAAATGAGGCTGAAAGGCTTACACATTCCTTAGGCCCATTACGCTAATAATTTAAGTCCATGATTTTACTTAGGCCCATTAAACTAATAATTTAAGCCCATGATTTTACCCTGAAGAAACTTTAATTTTCGTGTGGCTTTTGCTATTTATACCCTATGTTTTGCTCTATAAAACTCATTCCATCATCAATCAAAATTACAAACGTTTTTAAGAGTTTTCTCTCTTGAATTCTTCTAAGGTGTGTTATATCCTTAGTTTCTGATCACTAGTCCGTAGTATCTAGAGATCATAGAGTTCTTTTGAGTTTGTAATATCTCATCAGACTCGACAACTATCTGTTATATTCTTCATCAATCACGATCTGCACCAGATCCTTCACCCGTCTCACGTTCGGACTTATCAACTCTCAAGTCAAAACAAAATCGATTAATCCTTCATCAAGCTCGGATCCTAGGAGGCCCATGTCATGATGTATCGATCGATCGAGCATCCTAAGATCGATTGATCCATGGAGATCAAGGGATGGGACGAGCTAAAATTGGTTAACAGATCGTGCGCAAACAGATGGTATCTGATGATCGATCGGGCAGCATGTTACGATCGATCGAAGGATCGTGCGCGAACACAATAGGGTTGTAAATCGATCGAACTGAAAGATTTGGTCGATCGGCGGATCGTGCGGCTTTTGTCATCCCTAGTTGCACGATCGGTCCTTGTGTGGATCGATCGGGCAGTGTTCTCGTATCGCATTTCCTGAAAACAAAAGACAACTTTGACTTGAAACCCTAAAAAAAATAAAGCAAAAACTAACCTAATGGTGGGTTGCCTCCCACCCAGCGCTTGTTTATAATCAATAGCTTGACTAAGGGAGATGCTATGGAGGAGTTATATCAGTCAAAGAGTTGAAATATTCATTGACTTTGTCGGGAGCACCAAAATATGTTTAAGGTGCTGTCCATTAACTACAAATTCTTCTCCCTTTTCGTTGAGTAGAACCACTGCTCCATACGGTCTTACTTCCTTGATGGTGAATGGACCAGACCACCTTGACCTAAGCTTTCTAGGAAAGAGTTTTGAACGAGAGTTAAACAAAAGAACTTTATCATTAAGAGCAAAACTTCTGTTAAGAATACGATTATCATGTGCAGCCTTTGTTCGTTCTTTGTAAATTCTTGAGTTGTCATAAGCCAAGTGTCTAATCTCTTCAAGTTCATGTAGCTGCAGTGACCGTCTTTCCGAGGTAGATTTGATGTGATGGTTGAGATGCTTAATAGCCCAATTAGCCTTGTATTCGAGCTCGACCGGAAGGTGACAGGATTTACCATACAGTAGATGGAACGGAGATTTTCCTAATGGTGTCTTGAAAGTGGTTCTGTAAGCCCAAAGAGCATCATCCAACTTAGTAGACCAATCCTTCCTTGTTGCACAAACGGTTTTCTGCAGAATGCTCTTGATCTCCCTATTAGAAACTTCTACATGACCACTTGTTTGAGGGTGATATGGTCTAGCAACCTTGTGGTGAACTCCGTACTTCTTCAGCAGATTGTTAAACGTTTGGTTAATGAAATGAGAACCACCATCGCTAATCACAATCCTCGGAACACCAAACCTTGGAAATATGATATTCTTGAACATCTTCATCACCACTTTGGTGTCATTTGTTGGACTAGCTATTGCTTCAACCCACTTAGATACATAATCTACAGCAACAAGTATGTATTGGTTCCCAAAAAAGATAGGAAAGGTCTCATGAAATCGATAACCCAAACATAAAACACCTCAACCTCGAGAATGAAGTTCTGTAGCATCTCATTTCTTCTACTTATGTTACCTTGTCGCTGACAAGAGTCACATTATGAAACAAAGGAGTATTTTTCATGAAACATCGTAGGCCACCGAAACCTAGTTGAAGAACTTTTGCGACAGTCTTGAAGGTAGCAAAGTGACCTGTATATCAGGAACCATGACAATGAAACAATATGCCGAGAATATCGTTTTTAGAAACACATCTTCTGAAAATGCCATCAGAGCATTGATTATATAAGTATGGAGCATCCCAGTAGTATCGTCTAACATCCCTTAGAAACTTCTTCTTCCTGTAACCATGAAACTCAAGAGGGTTAACATCTGCAGCGAGATAATTGGCAAAATCGACAAACCATGGGGTGCCTGGAACACGAGGAGGATCAGTAGGCAACTGATGAGCTTTAGAGGCAGATTGTATTCGATAAACTTGCTCTTCCCGTAAACTATCATCAAGGGGAATGGGATCGTCAATTCGTAATCTCGAAAGGTGGTCTGCAACTCCATTATCTACGCCTCTTTTGTCTTTGATCTCAAGATCAAACTCTTTCAGCAAAACCACCCAACGAAGCAGCCTAAGCTTTGCATCTTTCTTGGAAAGGGGATACTTAAGAGCAGCATGAGCAGTATGTACAATAACCTTAGAACCGACAAGATAAGATCTGAACTTCTCAAAGGCCAAAACGATAGCCAAAAGTTCTTTTTCTGTAGTTGCATACTTCCGTTGAGCATCATCAAGTGTTCGACTAACATAGTAAATTACATGCAACTTCTTGTCTTTTCTCTGGCCCAAAACAGCTCCAACTGCATAGTCACTCACATCACACATAATCTCCAAAGGTAATTCCCAATCTGGTGGCTGAACTATTGGTGTACTAACTAAAGCTCTTTTCAAGGTCAGAAAAAACTTCCTCACACTCCTTGGTAAACTCAAACTTAACATCCTTGCATAGCAATTGAGTGAGTGGTCTGGCTATCTTTGAGAAAGCCTTAATAAATCTCCTGTAGAAATCGGCACGACCGAGAAAACTACTGATCTCCTTGAACGAGGTTGGCGATTTTAAGCTTGTCATTACCTTGATCTTCGCCTTGTCAACTTCGATCCCTTTTCTTGATATCTTGTGACCGAGTACAATCCCCTCTGTAACCATGAAATGACACTTCTCCCAATTTAGCACTAGATGCTTGTCTTGACAACTTTGGAGAACCCTGCACAGATTATAAAGACAAACCGAAAAAGAAGAACCATACAGAGAAAAGTCGTCCGTAAAAACTTCCATAATATCCTCAATCATATCAGTGAAAATCGACATCATGTAGCTTTGAAAAGTAGCTGGAGAATTACATAACCCAAATGACGTTCTGCGATATGCAAATGTACCATAGGGACATGTAAAAGTCGTATTTTCCTAGTCGTCAAGACGAATGGGGATCTGAAAGAAACCAGAATAACCGTCTAACAAAGCAATAGTAAGAATGGTTAGCCAATCTCTCAAGCATTTGATCCATGAACGACATATGAAAGTGGTCCTTCTTAGTAGAGGAATTTAAAGTTCTTAAATCAATACACATCCTATGACCTGTGACAGTTCTAGTAGGTATCAATCCATTATTCTTATTCTTGACTACTGTAATGCCTCCTTTCTTAGGTACAACATGGACATGACTAACCCAATTACTATTCGATATAGGATATATGATCCTTGCCTATAACTGTTTCATTATCTCTTTATTGACAACTTCTTTTAGGTTCGGATTTAACCTCCTTTGGTTCTCTATAGAACTCTTAGACTCATCAATCAGATGTATCCTATGCATGCATAACTCAAGTGAAATATCAGGGATATGATATAATGAATAACCTATAGCCCTACGATACTTTCGACGTTCTCTAATAAGTGTTTCCGTTTCAGAATCATTCAGTTTAGCATTAACGATTACATGATAGAATTAGGGTCGAGAAACACATACCCTAGCCCTGCTGGGAGAGTCTTAAGCTCGACTATGGGGACTTTTAACTCACTCCAAAGATCGGTCAAGGCTGAAGGTATGGATGGTTTTGGAGAATCTAAAACTGCATAGGCTACCATCTCCTCGATACACAAATCCATCATCCTAGCATAACTTGTTGTTTCGTCGTTTACAAACCCAAATTCAGACTTTATCCTTGTAAGTGCCAGCTGAAGAGAGTCCTCAACAATTATATCTTCATTCAATTCTTCTGCAATTTCTTCAGAAGTATCAACAGAAAAAATCATGCTATTCAACATTGGTTTCTTCAGCATCTTGTCCATCTCAAATCTCATCTTCATGTCTCCTAGTTGTAGATCGATTCTTCCATTCTTGACATCAATCATAGCACATACTGTTCTGAGAAAGGGTCGACCTAAGATGAGAGGATCTTTAGGTTCTTCATCTAGTTTCAGCACAACAAAATTTGTTGGTACTAATGGATTCCCAACTTCGACATCAAGATCCTCGAGAATACCCACTGGAAATTTCACTCAACGGTCTGCAAAGATAAGAGATATCTTTGTTTGCTTGAAGTCCGATAATCCTAACCTTAAGGCTACAGAATATGGCATTAGGTTTACACTAGAGCGTAGATCACACAATGAACGCGCAAAGGTCACAAAACCTATTCGAATTGAAAGTACAAACCGCCCAAGATATTTTTCTTTCTTAGCGAGCCGATATTAAAGTCTAGAACTGTAATCTTGTGTAATCATCATCACTCTTTCTTCTCCTATGAACTTGTTTGTCACTAGGCTTTTGACATAGTTCTTAAGTGAAGGTATCATCTGCAAGGCATCAACATAAGGTAGCCGAACAGACAAATCTGATAATAACTTCTTACACTTGGCGTTCTCCAAATCCTTTTTAGACTTCTTTATTGGGACGGGATATGGTGGTACTGCTACGTATGATCTCTCAGGTGCTGCTGATTGCTTACGAGGTATGGATGCTGGCAATGGTTCTCTCCCAGGTGCTGAAAAATGCTCTGGTATTGGCGTGGGTGTGGCTGTTTCCTCATAAATCTCTTCAGCTCTGTCATCCTCAACATCGACCACTACTCTCTCTTGTCTCGGTTTTTGGAACTTTGCTTCAAGCTCCTTACCACTTCTCAACATAACAACATCACAAGCTTGATGATCATCATTCGAACTCAGAGGAGATGTTGTGTTGTCCACCCTGGACATAACATATTCAATCTTGGAACTCAACTCCGAGTACATCACTCTCATCTGACTATTGAATTCAAACGTAGTCCTAGATTGTCCGTGAATGACCTGCTCCAATAAGCTTTAATCTCGTCAGTAGATGAAGGATTAGGACTTGCCGTGTTCTTTTGTTCGGTGTAAAGTACTTTAGATCGATGGTCCTAAAGATTAGGTTTCCTCTTTGATGAATAAAGCTTGACAGACTTCCTCTTAAACTCACTTGAAGCTATGAACCGATCCAAATACTCACCTATCCCTGCGATTCTATCCATCTCAGATGTAGAGTCTTCGTGATCCTGTGAATCTCCTGTACTCACAGCCAAATTCTCAATCATTCGGAAGGCACTCTCACTCTTGTTTGTAGTGAAATCCCCCTTGCTCGAAGCATTAAGTAGCTTCTTGAAAGTCAAACTCAATCCGCTATAGAAGAAGTTCAGAACTTGTTCATCGCTGAAACCATGGTGTTGACAATCCCTTCTTTATCCCTTCAACCTATCCCATGCTTCTCCAAAAAACTCATCATCTCTTTGATGAAAGTTTGAAATCTAGTTCTTCAACTTAGCAGTCTTTTCTTTGGTAAAGAAGTGGTCCAAAAACTTGTTTCTAACTTGTTCCCATGAAGTTAACTATCATGCTGGTAAAGACTGAAGCCATTTGGTCCCCTTTCCTTCCAAAGAAAACTTGAAAATTTTGCACTTAGCGTAGTCCTCAGGGATCCCTCTAGGTGCTGTTGTACTACAGACTTCCTCAAAGTTTTCGAGATGATCTATTGGGTTTTCAGCAGGGAAACCGTGAAAGGTAAACTGTCTAGCCAATGCTATCGGAGGCAGACTCAACTCATAAACAATGCAACCTTCAGGTATACTAACAGAAATTGCAGATCAACATTGATAGTAGTTGTGAGAGTTCGCATTTCACCGATAGCTCTTCTTGGCATATGTTCTGTTTTAGCATCTCTTTCCCGTTTCAGCTCTTCAATCTCTCGCCTTAACTGCTCTAATATAGCTTCCTAACTCGTGGGGTCAGCTATTCTTTCTCCTCTATTAGCCATTATAAGATCATACATGAAAAACAAAACAAAGGAATAAAAACAAAAAGTAAACAAAGGTGTCCTAGTCTCTAATTCAATAAATAATCGAAAGGTAATGTTATTGGTCCCCGACAATGGCGCCAAAAACTTGATAACACAAGTTTTAACCTTATATCCTACTGCAAGTGCACAACAAACGAAATAGTATTTAGGGGTTGAATCCACGAAGACCAATTATCACACTAACGATTGAGTTATTTAACTAGAGCTAAGTCGATGGGTATTTTGATTGAAATCGATTATAACTAAGAAACTTAATGTAAACAATATTTAGAAAACATCAAGCTTAGGGAATTCGTAAGGAAATCAAGGTTAGGATGAGGAATCTATTTAGGAAAGTTTAATTTCGTTCTCGACTAAGAAATAATAATTGACTAACCCACTCTCGCAGCGATAATCACTATACTTAGATTCTAGAGATCCTAACTCTCGTTGGTTCTAGAATTCTAACCATTCAGTATTAACAGTTCTTAAGTGTCCACAACCCAACCCTAGCATCAATTCTCGTTGGTAGTGAAGGAGTTGCTCACCTAGAAAGGTTCTGATTCCTATTAAACTTCTGAGATAATAAGTAACCTAAGATCATAGATTAGTTAGCTACTCTAATCTAAGCATTAACCATATTCATATGCTGAGATTCTATATTTAAGACCTATTTGTTCCTGACCCTTATGTCCCTTGAGATCTTAGAATACCCTAAACTTGATTATGGACTACTCGGACATGGAAATACAGAACAAGCAAGCAATTGTAAAGAATTTCATTGAAAACTCAAAATAGATAGAATATAGGTTTAGGAATTCTTCTCCAATGGTGTAGAGATCCAAATTCTTTTCCTCTAGGTTACAATAGAAGTCTCAGTCTTTTTCGTCTGCAAAACTTCCTAAAAAATGTGTTTTTGACCTAATATAGAAAGTAAATCGAACTGGTACAAAAATAAGGAAATCTTGTTTTCGCTTCGCAGGGTCATTGATCGATCGATCCTTCAACTGCTCGATCGATCAATGTTTCTTCATTCGATCGTGAAGCTTCCAAATCGTGCAAAGGATCATGTGTAACTTCTTCCTACATAGCTCGATCGATCTTTGGGTGCTCGGTCGTGCAGTGGATCGTGCGCACGATATAGATGGATGAAGGTCGATCGTGTCAGGCATGAGAAGTCCATCAACACCAAGATCGATCGATCCTTTATCTCGTAGTGGAAAAATCTGAAGTTAAGCTCCAATCTTGTTCAGCATGTGGAATCCAAAGTATCCTTGCGTTTTGTACCTGAAAGGACTCTAAAAACACGACAAAAACTAAATAAGACATATGAATTAATAAGATATAAGTTGGTATAAACGAAGTATATCAATATATTCCTGTAGAATTATGGATGAATATTGTTTTGCTTATTTGGGCTTTATATGTCCTTTAATCGCCTATATGTTTCATTTTTATGTGCTTAAATAATATGTTATACTATGTTATGTTTTAATGATATTATGTTGAATACTTAAAATTAAGTAGTAAAACGTATGCAATACTTATGTCAAATTTTGGTATACTTGAAATATCTAGAAATATTTATATGAGATGGGCTGTTGCAGTAACGATGCACTTAAAAGGAAAAAGCTCATTGATACCGTCAATATGTTGTAAAAAACTTCAAAAGAGAAAAAAAACTAATGCTATGATATTTTTGGTCCACCATATCCAAAATTGATTTGATCACCTAAAATATGTGATCTTAATGAAAACCAAATAATAAGTGGCTAAACCTCTAGTATCAGAGTAATAAAAGAGTAAGTGAATATAATTATGCTCTGTTCCGAATTACTTCACAGATAAAGTTATGTGGAGAGAAGATAAGTGATTATGCTATGTTCGAAAAAACCCTCCACACATTTCATCTTGGAAATGTAGTCATGCAACAACATACCAAACTAATGGATACAAGAAGTATTTATAATTAATGCAACTTCTTCTTGTAGCAGAACAAAAAAAATTAACTTGTAACACTAAATCATCAGCCCCGTCTTACTGGATCAACATTATCCTAGAAGCGAATGGTATATCATCATATTATAATAATTATGGGTGTGAAATGAGTCGAGCTAATACCCGTTGATGAGGCCATCGACCATAGCCTCCTGATCATCGCAGCCATCCAGCGCATTCCAACCATCCGGCACGGACCAGACACCCGAAGCAAGATCAAGGCCATCCGAGACAAGTTCATCGACTCCAGCTTAAGCCGCCCCAAGAAGACGAGGTTCTTACAGCCCCGATCACGGGAAGCTCTACACCGACAAGAGACGTAATTCCATCCACGACCTACACCAAAGACTGCACACATGTGACCCGCAGATTTGTCCAGGTACGTATGTGTTTTACCGTTTCTATGACAGTAGGTACGATCACGGCTCCACCTCCTTAAGGTCGTGATAGTATCTAGGTTTGTTCGGTCCAAGAAGCTTGTATAGTTGTCGACATTGTGTCAACATACTTGCCATCTTTGGACCATTTTTATTGCTTTGATTTTGTTTCCCTTTCTTTTGATCCCGTCTTTATGTTGCAAGATTTTTGTTTCCTTTTTGTTTGATTTTGTCTTGATGTTGCTGATTTTGTTACCGTTGCCCATTGAAGGCCCCCAGCCATCGAACCACTATATAAGGTTCCATTGTGGCATTTGTTCATTTCACCTTTGAATTAATAAAGATAAACATTTTCTTGTTAACACAGCCGCCACTCTTCTCTGAGGATTCGAGACGAGAGACGAGTTCATCCTTGTGAGGATTCCAAGGTTTGAACGGATTCGAGATTATCAAGGGATTCACCACCATCCTTTGTGGTTCTCACTTTACTTCCGCACAGTTTAATATTTTCGAAGGTTCAGATTCACCAAGATCAGACCGTAGAAAAGCCCTCCTTACCGAGGCTCCTATCATCTGGTATCAGAGTCGAAAGGTTCCACGGCAACACTCTGTATCGTTCACCTTTCATCTCTTATCTTTGCTTCATTTCATATTTTTCCGATTAGATTTTTAGAAGTCCTAGAAGTCACCAAGCTCTAGTACTGATAAAATCCGGTCATTTGTTTATTTGTTTTCATCTATTAAAAAAAAAAACCATAAAAATCGTTTTCACATTCTATTGTTCTTCGTGTTCATCTTGTACTTCGTGTTCTTGAAATAAAAATAAAAGAATATATAAAACTAGCCGTTTTGAAGTTATTTTCACATTCTTATTGTTTGTTTTTAATTTGGAAATTTTCAATTTGAATTGTTTCCTTATTTAAAACTAGCCGTTTGAATTTAAGTTTTAATTCATTTTATTTTGTTCTTCTTTACCTCTCCACCTCTTTTGAATTTATTTATTCAGCACTTAGTAACTTTTCTCGTTTGATTTTGAGTTCACAGGTTTATACAATGTCGGGAAATACAAGTGGGAACCCGGCCGATGAGATTCCAGCCAGCCAACTTACCGGACTAACGGATGTTTTAATCAACATCCAAACACAAATTGCACGGATGAGTGAGCAAATGGCATGACTGGAACAACCGCCACCACCACCACTACCACCTACAGTACCACCAGACCAATTCCACGTGAACCAAACAATTGAGCAACCGTTGAGACGAACAACGAACCAACAGAACAACTACACGGAAGAGGATGAAAGCGAGCTGACTGAATATGACTCGGACGAACAGCCCTTACCACGTACAACCAGACCGAGCTGTCGAGCAAACCGCCAACAAACCAAACCGTATGCAGGAGGCATACCGCGGCAGATCGAACACAATCGAGGCATTCCATATGACCGAGACCCGTATGACCGAGACTATGGCGACACACATAGACGTGATAACAAAGGGTTGGCTCGGCATGCTGATCCTAAGATCACCGCCCCGAACTTTGCCGGACGCGTCAATCCAGAAGCATACTTGGACTGGGAGAGACGGTTAGATAATATCTTCGATTGTTATGAATATCCTAACCGCAAGAAAATTTCTTTTGCAGTGGCACAGCTAACCAAAGGAGCTCTTACTTGGTGGGATCGAGAGGTAGCAGACCGTAGACGCTACAGGACCAGACCGATCGATAGTTGGGATGAGATGAAACGTCTCATGAGGCGACGGTACGTTCCATCTTACTATCACTGGGAACTGCAAAAGCAATTCCGGAAGCTAAACCAAGGAACCAAGAGCGTAGAAGATTACTTTGACGAGTTCGAGCTCGTGAAGAACCGGCTTGAAGTACAAGACTCGGAAGAAGCCTTAATGGTTCAATTCATCGATAGACTCCATGAGCGGATTGCCGCCAAGGTGGAAAGGCACCCGTACCACGACTTGCATGAAGTATTGCATCTCGCCATCCTAGCGGAGCAGCACATCAAAAGGAAGACATTCGTTCGAACTAAGCCAACTTGGACTGCACCAAAGGCCGCAGTACCTGCACCAAAGAAAATCGAGATTGAATCCCGATTCAAGAAACCGGCAATCGAACCAACCAAGCCAAAGGAGTTGCAGCAACTTCTAACCCGTCACGAACACATGACATTACTTGTTTCAGGTTCCAAGGCCGTGGGCATATGGCTAGAGATTGTCCCAACAAACGTGTCATGATTATCACAGCCGAAGGTGGTTATGAGTCACAAGACGAACATGAGGAGGAACCAGATGGCCCAACTCCTGAAATTGAATATCCTGACATGGGAGAGTCCCTCATGATACGCCGAGTCCTTACCACCAATGTGGACAACGAGGAGTTGATGCAACAGGAAAACATCTTCCACACCCGTTGAACTATCAACACCAAGGTATGTAACTTGATCATTGATGGTGGTTCTTGTACTAACGTGGCAAGTAAGGACATGGTCGACAAGCTGAAGCTTCCACTCATCAAGCACCCACAACCGTACAAGCTGCGATGGTTGAATGACAAGTCAGAAGTAAGTGTGGACGAGCAAGTCACAATCCCATTCAGTGTTCGCCGATACCACGATCAAGGGTCTGCGACGTGGTCCCGATGCAAGCAAGCCACCTCCTTTTGGGACGTCCATGGCAATTCGACCGTGAAGTGCAACACGACGGACAGACCAACTTATACACTCTCGTGCACAAGAAGAAAAAGTATACGCTGGCCTCGCTCACACCGACCCAAGTTCGTTAACTTCAAGCGAAACAATCCAAGGAAACCACGGTAAAATGTTCCAATTTCTATGTTTCATCCCGCACGGTCTCTAAGACCATTAACAACCATGGACAAGTGTTGCTCATGGTCTTTAAGGATTGTTTAGTTGCAGGAACAAACGAGGTAGAGTTACCGGTCGAAGTCTCTCAACTTTTGAACCAGTTTGAAGATGTTTTTCCAGAGGACATCCCACCCAGACTACATCCCATCCGAGGGGTAGAGCATCAAATTGATTTAGTCCCCGGAGCATCGTTACCCAACCGTCCTGCTTAGTGTATGAACCCGGAAGAGTCACGAGAGCTAGAGAAACAAGTCTGAGACTTGATGGACAAGGGTTACATCCGAGAATCCCTAAGTCCTTGCGCTGTACCGGTACTATTGGTGCCCAAGAAGGACGGATCATGGAGAATGCGTGTGGACTGGCGATCTATCAACAACATCACTGTTAAGTACCGACATCCGATTCCACATTTGGATGATATGCTAGATGAGCTTAGTGGCACATCCATATTTTCCAAGATAGGTCTTAAAAGCGGATATCATCAAGTGAGGATGAAAGAAGGCGATGAATGGAAAACCGCCTGCAAGACCATGCAAGGCCTTTACGAATGGCTTGTCATGCCATTTGGTCTTACCAACGCGCCTAGTACCTTTATGCGGCTCATGAACCAGGTTTTGCGTTCTTTTATCTCTAAGTTTGTTGTTGTATACTTTGATGACATTCTTATTTATAGCAGAACCCTATTCGATCATGGGTTGCATCTTGAGATGGTATTGGACACTCTCCGCAAGGAAGGCTTGTTTGCCAATCTCAAGAAGTGTACATTTTGCACTAATGAGGTAGTGTTTTTAGGCTTTGTTGTGAGCTCTACTGGTTTACGAGTTGATCCAGACATGATCAAGGCCATTCAAGAGTGGCCAACGCCTAGTACTATCGGACACGTCCGTGGCTGCACCCCTCACAGCAGTCATTAAGAAGGATGTAGCCTTCCATTGGTGATCTACACAAGAAACCGCCTTTCAGGAGCTCAAGAATCGCTTAACACAAGCTTCGGTATTGACTTTACCCAACTTTGATCTAACTTTTGAAGTTGAGTTTGATGCATCAGAAGTAGGTATTGGCGCTGTGCTAACCCAAGGGAAGAGGCCCGTGGCATTCTTTAGCGAGAAACTGAATGGAGGCACACTCAATTACCCAACCTACGACAAGGAGCTTTACGCGCTGGTTCGCTCCTTGGAGACTTGGCAGCACTAACTTTTGGCCAAGGAATTGGTGATCCACACGGATCATGAGACGTTGAAACATCTAAAGGGCCAAACCAATCTCAAGAAGAGACATGCTCGCTGGCTCGAGTTTATAGAGACCTTCCCATACATTATCAAGTACAAGAAGGGCAAGGAGAACATAGTAGCAGATGCACTCTCAAGGAGACACACCCTCATCTCGACAATGGAAGCTAAGGTATTAGGATTTGAGTCAATGAAGTCTCAATAAGCTGAAGATGCAGATTTCAAGGATATCCACAAAGCTTGCGGCCAAGGAGTCTATGGAGACTTCTATATTCACGATGAGTTCATCTTCAAGAAGCGTCGGCTGTGCATACTGCAAGGATCACTACGAGAAATGCTAGTGACGGAAGCTCATGGAGGAGAACTTATGGGGCACTTTACCGTGAAGAAGACCTTAAGCATGCTCAAGGAACACTTCTTCTGGCCGCACATAAAACGCGATGTCATCAAACATTGCAAGCGTTGCATAGCATGTCTCACGGTTAAATCCAGGTCACATCCTCATGGATTATACATGCCATTACCTATCTCTAAAGCCCCTTGGGTAGATTTGTCTATGGATTTTAATGTAGGCTTACCCAAGTATCAAAAGAAGGATATAATCTTGGTTGTGGTGGATAGATTTTCCAAGATGGCACATTTCACGCCATGTGAAAAGGGCCATGACGCGACATAAATCGCAAACCTCTTCATTCGAGACATTGTACGTCTACATGGCCTGCCCCGTACCATTGTATCCGACCGCGACCCAAAGTTCCTCGGTCATTTTTGGCGCACATTATGGAGGAAACTCGGAACCAACTTGCTATACTCCACATCATGCCATCCTCAGACGGACGGACAAACCAAAGTTGTCAACCGGACCGTATCAGCCCTGATTAGAGCGGCTGTTGGCACCAACATGAGGGGCTGGCCCGAAGCATTGCCATATATAGAATTTGCTTATAACCGTGCTGTTCATTCCACAACTAACCACCTTTTGAAGTTGTGTATGGTTTTCAGCCTTTGTCTCCTTTAGATCTCAAGTCGCTGACCCCACCGGAGATAATCAACCCAGACGGTGATGCCAAAGCTGAGTATGTCCGCAAGTTGCATGAAGACGTCAAGGCCACCATCGAGAAGCAAACAGCCAAGTACAAAGCACAATCGGACAAAGGACGTAGAGAAGTCATCTTTCAACCCAGAGATTGGGTTTGGATGCACCTAACGACTGAAAGGTTTCCTAAGGAACAGAAACTGAACAAGAAGCTGGCACCACGAGGAAATGGACCGTTCAAAGTACTTGAACGCATCAACAACAATGCCTACCTCCTTGACCTACCTGACCATATTAAGGTACATCATGTGTTTAATGTTTCAGACCTTACGCTTTATGATGCAGGAGAAACTGATCTGATACCGGATTGCTCTCAAGGGGGAGGGAATGATGAGGCCATCGATCATAGCCTCCTGATCATCGCAGCCATCCAGCGTATTCCAACCATCCGGCACGGACCAGACACCCGAAGCAAGATCAAGGCCATCCGAGACAAGTTCATCGACTCTATCGGCACGGTACTCAACCTGATCGAGCCCATAGCCGAGACGGACTTAACCCAGCTTAAGCCGCCCCAAGAAGACGAGGTTCTTACAGCCCCGATCACGGGAAGCTCTACACCGACAAGAGACGTAACTTCATCCGTGACCTACACCGAAGACCGCACGCATGTGACCTGCAGACTGGCCCAGGTACGTATGTGTTTTACCGTTTCTATGACAGTAGGTACGATCACGGCTCCACCTCCTTAAGCCCATGATAGTGTCTAGGTTCGTTTGGTCCAAGAAGCTTGTATAGTTGTCGACATTGTGTCAACATACTTGCCATCTTTGGACCATATTTATTGCTTTGATTTTGTTTCCCTTTCTTTTGATCCTGTCTTTATGTTGCGGGATTCTTGTTTCCTTTTTGTTTGATTTTGTCTTTATGTTGCGGATTTTGTTACCGTTGTCTATTGAAGGCACCCAGCCATCGAACCACTATAAGGTTCCTTTGTGGCATTTGTTCATTTCACCTTTGAATTAATAAAGATAAACGTTTTCTTGTTACCACAGCTGCCACTCTTCTCTGAGGATTCGAGACGAGAGACGAGTTCATCCTTGTGAGGATTCCAAGGCTTGAATGGATTCGAGATTATCAAGGGATTCACCACCATCCTTTGTGGTTCTCACTTCACTTCAGCCCAATTATATATTTTCGAAGGTTCAGATTCACCAAGATCGGACCGGAGAAAAGACCTCATTTCCGGGGCTCCTATCCCCCGTGGTCGTGGACGAGGAGGATATGGACGCGGACAAGGGAAAATGTCATGTCCTAATGTTCAATAATGAAAGAAATAATAAAAGTAAAAAGGAAAGGAAGTGTGAAAAGGCAACATGAGGAAATTGCTATAGATGTGGCATAAAAGGGCATTGGCTGTGCATTAGCCGTATACCAAAGTATTTTTTCGATCTACACCAAGAGTCACAAAAGAAAAAGAGAAAAAAAAATAGAAACAAACTTTGCTTATGGCAACGCCGAACCTCCTTTAGATAATGAAGATGAACCTTCTTTTGACCGTGAAATCAAGAAATATTTTGATGGTATAAATAATGATATATATCCTGATATGGCTGAATTTGTTGTTGATTCTATAGACATCAACAAAAACAAAAATAATAAAATCTTCCCGAAGAAGAAAGTCTGACATGATACATAAATAGTTATGGTTTCGTAATGATTTTTTGTCTTGTTTTTTTTGTAAAATAGTTCGTGTTGTAATATAAAGTTTGTTTGTTTTTAATAACACATCTTTTATGAATATTTTCAAATCAGAAAATGTTGAAATTTAAAAACAAGGATGGAGATATGTGTCTAGAAGATAGTGTTACAACACACATAATACTTAAATATAAACATTACCAAGCAACTTGAACTGGAAGTTCGAAAAATTTTGCATTTACAAAATATGGAAAATCAAATACCAGATGAATTCACCAATACAAAAAGGGTGAGAAAATTATATATACGTCCTGTGAATATCTCATCAAGAGTTATTGTTCGGGAAGAACTAAATGAGGGAAATATTGCAAATGAACCTAAGGTTCAGTTGAAAAGGGGGAAACCAATGAGATCAAAAGATAAGAATCCCCGAAAGAAAAAAGAACTAGGGAGAACTAAAGAAAAATGATCCAGAAGAACCAAATTATACAAAGAAAAGTCATGTAGATCAAAATAAAGAAAAACATGATATTTCCTTTAAATATGCTCAAAACATAAATATTTGGGTTAGAAATAAAATATAAGAGGATGATGGAATTTTCTCATTCTCTGTATCAAAAGAAATTGATAATGATAGTGATGATCCAGATCCAAAGTGCATATTAGAATACCAAAAAAGTTTTGATTGCCAAAAGTGGAAAATGGCCATGACAACTGAATTGAACTCCCACCATAAAAGAATTTTTTTTAATCTATTGTCATAAGGCATGAACATGTAAAACATGTTGGGCATAAATAGGTCTTTGTTTGAAAAAGAAATAGAACAAGTGAGGCAACAAGGTATAAAGTCCGACTTGTTGTCCAAAGTTTTTCTCAAAGACTGAAAATTGATTATAAAAAAAATATTCCCCAATAATGGATGCAATTACCTTCTTGTTTTTGATGAGCGTAGAAAATTTAAAAATCTAGACATGTATCTAATGGATGTTGTGATAGTATATTTATATGGATCACTTGATAATAAAATATAAATGAAAATCCCACAAGGATTAAAAATGCATGTAGCATTGAGCTCAAAATCTATAAAAATATGTTCAATCAAATTACAATGACCACTTTAGGATTAAAACAGTCTGAAATGCATGTGGTATAATCACTTAAGTGAATATTTGTTGACTAAATAATATAGCAACAATGTGATATTTCCTTGCACATTTATTAAGAAATCTATGTCTAGATTTGTGGTGATTGATGTATATGTTGATCACTTGAACATAATTAAAACTCAAAATGAAATTGATGAGACAAGAACTCATATGAAGAAAGACAAACAATTTTTTTCTTGGACTCAAGATGGAGCATCTTCGGGATGAAATTTATACATCAATCAAATTACAAGAAAAGAAGGTTATATCAAGAGCGACTGAACATAACATATTCCCCAAATATTTTTCTCTTACACATAAAAACTCGAGAAAAATCAAGAAGTAAAGATTAAAATATATGTTCAGCAGGCAATGAAGCAACACTTTTCATGAAAGAGCTTTCCACTATAACATTAAGAAAACATGTTCCAGTATAAAACTTATGATATTTATCATTTTAAGGGAAGATTACGTTAGTGTACTGTGTTTTTCCTTATCATAGTTTTCTATCTTTCTCGGTTTGTTATAACAAATTTTTTAATGACACAGTTGATAATATATAATTGACGATAGTTAACTAATAAGAAATGTTATAGATATATAGATATAATAATTACTTACATTAAAAATATTCTATTAGTTTTTTACTTCTGCCGACATAAGTTTAACCCTCTTAGAAGTAGTATATATATGTTGTTAACTTCACTTTTGTATAACACAAATAAAGAATATAAATTTAATAATAACACTCTCTCTTCTCCACTTCTCATGATTAATACTCTCCTTCTACAAACGTTGCATAAATATAATAATACAATATTCCCACTGTCCCAAAATATAAAATTTTATTGCTAAAACACACCTTTATTTTAATATTTTAATAATTTATCGTAAAATCATTTAGTGTTTTAGTTTATTATAATTTGACCAATCATACTACATAATTTTAATAGTAAAAGAATATTAGATATATAAAATTGTGTATTGGAATTCACCAAGCATATTATATTATAGAACTAATAAAAATTTCTAAAAAATTTTATATTTTGGGACATAGGAAATATATATATATATATATATATAAAATTATATAACAAAAATACAAAAATTTATTATAAAAAAATTGTAAGTGAGCAAGTGATTTTAGTCTAGTAATAGATAATAAAAACGTTAAAAATATATATGATTATACTATATTATATAGGAACTCGACTTAGTAGGTAAATTTGGTCTAGTATCGAAAGAAAAAAAATTTGTAAGCAAGACAAAGGGACACATGGCAGTAAGGACAAGTCATTTAAACCGGTAAATGGGCAAGCATTAGACATGAGATTACTATCTTTGACGTGTCATCATCATCCACATGGTCTTCTCTTATTGGTTGGCATGTTAGATCTCAGATTATGTAGTTGATGTAACAAAAGAGAAGATCTAATAGCATGGAGTTAACACGTGTCCATTTTTATTTCGTTCAACTTTAGATCGAATTAGGTTTACAACTAGATTCTCACACTCTTTCCATATCTTGATTAGTGGTTTCATAGTCGTAAATAAATAATTTTTATTGTTATATTATATCTTTATTCTTTTTTTTTGTTAACTTTTTTTCTTGGTCATATATATTATTTTTGTTAACTGATCATCTTTATTCTTATTGCACGTCAAAATATAGATATATTTAGCCATATGTATATATCAACCATTAAGATAGTCTAAAATACTCGATATATATATAATATATAATCTAAAATACATGTAACCTACAAAAGCACACTTAGTTAGGCACAATTGATGTTGTTAGCTTTTGAAACTTATTTTTGTAATTAATTATTGCATGAGATTAAAATTTTGTTCATTTTCTAAGAACATATAAACGCAAGTCATACCAAAATTATACAAAAGAATCGATATAGTGAAAAAAGTTTCAACGTAATTTTCTATATAAATATAAGCACAAGCTTGTTATTTCTCTCTTTAATGAAAAATCCAATAAGTAAGTAAAAATAAATTAGTGACGTGGAATTATGACTAAAATATAGAATAGTGACGTGGAATTTGATCTTGAGAAATCAAAGTTTGGAGAAGGTTTAGACTTTGGAGTAACTAGAAACACGAGCATAAATTAAAAAAGTGTTGGATGTGAGTTGTTCTATTTCCAAACCACGCAAAGATAAACACATACGTAACTTGGTCAATACGAACATACACATTCACATCACACATATATATATATAGAGCATTCATATTCCTCAAACACACACGAAATTACAAAGTAAAGATTGATACATAGCAGCTAAATTCAAGACATGTCAAGCTACAAGTCCTTGTTCGTGTTGATATTTCTTCTCATTTCTTGTCCGAGAATAAACTATGTCTTCGCAACCAGGGCATTATTGGAGTCAGGACACACGACCACGAATACAATTTACACAACCGGAAGTAAACAAGGCGCATTTCGAAACGGAGCTATGAACGATTGTCTTCCAAAGGGAGTTCGTTTTAATTCAGCTCCTAGTCGTTACATTAACAGTCATGCTTTAGTTTCTAAGCTTTGTTCTACTTCACAGAAATCCATTCCTAATCCGTAAATAATGAAGCCTCTAAAATTATCATCTCATGAAATCTAAATGTTAATAAAAAAACAAAATCATGAATTCGGATGTATATAGTTTGTATTTCTTACCTATTTGTATTTTTTTCTCCGTTAATGGATATATTCTTGATATAAAACGCCCATGTATGTATTTTTTTAATTATTTATGTTTACATTATTGTTATTAAATTAGAGCAAAGCTACGTATATTTATATGTATCATAGATGAAAGAAAGAAAACAAAATTATAAGAAATTGTTGATTAAATAATTCATCAACAAAAAAAAAAATTTCTCTGTTACAAAAACTGTTGTGTTGTGCTCAATGCCCTAATTGCAATTAGTAAGTCCTAAAAGTGTGAGATATGTTCGAACTGAGTTATGTCAGTAACTAATTAATCCTCTTCTAATTACGAACCAAAACTTCTCTCGGGAGTTCAAATGTTATTGGCGAATTTTTCTTAAACAAAGAGTAATAAACACAATCATGTTAAAGTAACAAAATATTATAAAAAATTAAAATATTTACAGTTCGGGTAGGATATACCACACAGGTTCAATATCCAACTCTGAGATTAAAGAGGTAAAACGTGTAAGGATCCTACTCTATTAAGTAAATAAAGAAAACAATTCAAAGGTAAAATGTAGAGTTGTTTTGTATTGTTTGTGTGTAGAGTGTAAAACCGTGGTTTTTTTGTGGAGACTTTTAGTACTATTTATAATATATAGAATCGGTTACAAAACCTTTGAAAAGACATATACCAAATTGGATAAAAAAATATTCCCATTTCTCTCCTAAATGACGTGTTAGCCGAGATCTTTTAATCTTCATGCATGCGGCTTACCGAGGAGGGAACTCTTCTGGTATACTACCGAGTAAGAGAGGGATTCTTCATTACTTTGACGAGTTCATTACTTTGACATTGGTTACCATTCGTGGATCGAAATAGGATTTCGGATCCACCTCCAACAATTGTCCCCCCAAGACTTGAAAAATCATGTTGGAATTTCCAAGATGGAGAGATGACCTGCTTCTAGAACTTTTGGTCCATGTATCACTCAATGATTGGTTATGTTCCTGGTTTTAACAGACTATTTACAGGTTACCACGAAGCACCATTTTGGCTTCCGGTAAATTCTTATAAATATCGCACTTAATCCTTCACTATTTACTTTTATTCAAGTTAAAAAAGTAACTTCTCTCTCTACATTATGTCTCTTCCTTTCTCTTTGCTGAGATGTTATACTGTTGTTTTCTTTATCACTTATTATTTGTTTTGAAATGAATATAAGTAGAATTGAGCCGGATCTCGAATCAGAGACTAAAAGTTCTTAAACTAATTTCTCAACTGTTCTGGAGAAATTGGTAGTGATGAGGCAGAACGCTTAGCGCGAGGTTCTTGCGATGAATTGAATCCTTTAGGGGATTTAGACGATGAAATTATAGTTTCCGGAAGGGAGGGAAAAACCGTGGCTGCTACTTGTATTTTATATGTTGTTCCTATTCCGAGTTGTGAGTGATACCTATCGACGACTTGTGGTTTATAGAGGCCAAGATGTGGCTTTCGATTTCTGACCTTCTGTTGAAATATTGTTTAGCTTGGAAGTTTGCTATGTCCCAACTCGGATATTATAGGACAATGAACATATGTGGCGCTTTGATCATTGGGAGTGAATCAAGAGTTGATATTACAAGTCGGTTGTTTTAGGATATGATGATTTTACGCTCGAGCAAACCTCCCAAAAGGATGTACTTCAATGAGGCTGAAAAAATTCTCATATTTAGGACGATGCTACTTTCAAAGTTTCAAACTTGAAGCATTGTTATTTCTTTATTTGTCTTGATAAACATTAGGTCGTCTTGATTTCCACTCATCTGGGAAAAGAAATCCGGTAGATTTTTTTACAAACTTGGTTGTTAACTTGAATACTTATTGTCTTTAATTGTAGTGAAGCATTTCTTGTCTTGAACTCCTATTGTGAAGTATTAGTTTCTGGTGGACAAGCTTCTCAGAGTTCCACGTATTAGTTGGAAGAGATTACCAGTTGGCCTCCTCAACAAATTGCTTCTCAATTTTCCAAAGCATTTATATATTTTCTAGATGTTAGTACTTATCTGCCTTAGATTTTGAATAGTGTTCCTTTGATGGAAACTCTTCGATACACAATAGAATTAGCCGAATTCATAATGCCAGATGTTGTACCTAACCTTGATGTTACCCTCGATAAAGGACTTTCTCGGTCCACCAAGGTTGAAGAACGTTTGTCTGTAGAGGCTTTTCTTCAGCCATATAGGATCACGGGCGACATTCACCCTTCTGAAGCTAATACCAAGACAACTGATCTTGGTAACAATTCAAATTCGATCGATGTTATTAATCTTGACTCGGTGGAGAATGCTAAGGGTTTTGGGGCCTCTCCATCTTCAAAGAAAAATAAGAAAAAAACTATTAAAGAAAAATAAAATTGTCAAGAAGGCATAGACTTTGACCAAGGACTCAACCTTGAAAAAGAAAAAGTCTTTGATTACCAAACATCAACCTGGCCTCGCTCAATCAGGAAACTTGGTTAAGATCTCTTTTGCTAAGTGTTTTGGCGATAAAGTGATTAGTCATTGCTCGGTGTTACCAGGTTGCTCGGTCGTTCTCGCCATCGCCAAGAAGGGAGATATGGAATAAAAGGGTCTAGAGGATCCTTCTTCTGAGATGCCCTTGGCTAAAAAATGGGAAAACTATTGGCGACTTCATTTTTAATAATGAGTTCACTTCATCATCCCTATCATTTTCTTTGGGACTGCATGCACTGACCTAATGGGTAACATCATGAACACAATAGAAGTGTTGTCTTCTCCTGATCAGATGGTGAACCAGAGGGAGTTTGAGGACACCGAGATTATCATGTTCAAGGTTTAACTCATATTGTCTACATACTTATATTCCAACATCCCGAGTTATTGACATGAACTTTATTCTTTTTGTTTTTAGCTTGTCACCCACTTAAACTTTATTCTTCTTGATCGTGAGACATCTTGGGGCTCTGTCGACGAGATTCCTCGGAAGCAAGCCAATATGACTAACTGTGCTAGAAATCGCACCTTGAAAGTGTTGAGGCTAAAGCTTTGCTGAAGAAAGTGGAATCGGAACTTGCTTAATTAAGGGCCGAGTTACTGGCAGAGAAGGAAATGTCTTCCAAACATTCCAACGAAGTTATCTTTCTCAAGGAAAACCTAGAAGGCGTCAAGGAAGACTGGCACACTGCATTTAAGGCTGTCGAGAAGGATAGCACTGCCAACTCATCGCTTCAGATCAATCTAGACGAGATGAAAGCTAAATTTGATTCCCGTTTAAATGATGTTATTGTCTCGGAAAAGCTTAAAGATTTGCAAGCATTACAGGTTGTCTATCTGATTGCTTCAGAAGAATCACTGCTCGATTCCATGATCTTAATGCGAACCTTTCTTCTCGACTCGACTCAAATCGCAAGACTGATATGCACAATGTATTTGTTAATATGGCTTCTAGGTAGCTCCAAGAGTCCAAAGAATTTATGGAGAATGAGGTGATCACGGCACTTGTTAATTCGTGTGAGGTTTATAGACTTGGCTAAAACAAGCGAAAATTAGGATTCAGCGAGAATTAGGATTCGGCGAGAGTTTACACTCGGCTTTAAGGGTAGGGTCTCATCCATTGTCGAGATTTGAAAACTCAAAATAATTTTTGCGAGCCAACTTTTGGACTTGTCTTAATTGACTGTAGGGGTCTCGGCCAATATATGAATGGTATATATATTCCTTTTTTAATTTTATTTTTTCTGCAAAAAAGGAGTTTTATTGTAGTATCACTACACATAAAGGCTACTTACGTATCCCGAAGGGATCAAGGTAAAAAAACATAGTTCTGATTACAAAGCTTAGAATATTAAAATTGTATCCTCAAAGTTGTTGCTTTAAATGCTGAGATGGCATATCAATGGTAGTATCGCTTTAGGTTGATGGACTTCCAACTTCGTGGGATCTGCTTACCTTTTACTGTGTGAGTACGTATACTCCGGGTCTTACAACTTTGTAGAAAATGTAAGGTCCTTCCCAATTGACGCCGAGTTTTCTTGCACTCACTTCGGCAGTGTTTTGGAAGACTTTACGGAGAACGAGATAACATTTTGTGAAATATCAACCTCGGAGTTTATTGTTATAGTATTTATCAAACTGCTGCAGGTAATTTTGTACTAAGGGTAGTGTATTATCGCGAATTTCTTCCAACTTTTCTATACTTGATACCACTGCTTCCTTATTATAGTCATCGCAAATTTGGAACTTGTAACTACAGAAAGCGAGAATGTTTTCTTCAGCAGGGGCTAATGCCTCTATTCTGTGGGATGAGGAGAAAAGAGTCTTTCATGTAGATCTTCTTGGAGTTGTTCGATGAGACCAGAGTTCACCATTTAAATGTCTGCCAACATAATTTCTTCTCACTTAGACATTTATTTAATCCATCCAAGATTTGCTTCTTTGTAGTTTCGGTTTTCCCAATACCTTTTGGATTGCGAGGTGTTGACTTACTAACTCGTATACTCTATTTTCCAGAGAAGTTCCCAAATTTCACCGAGATAAACTTAAATTCAGTGTCCATGACGATCTCATATGGTAAAATATGATGGCAGATGATTTTCATCCATATAAATCTGGCAACGTCTCAGTCTCTGATTTGATAATAGGATTATGCCTTAACCCTCTTAGTGAAATAGTCTACCTTAACAATTATAAAAAATTTCCACCTAGAGGAAGGCAAATGTTTGACTATATCCATAGTCCATCTCATAAAAGGTTCGACTATATCCATAATTCTTCGCTTAGATAATGGATTAAAGAAGTGTGTCGCAAACATGGCTCGCACTTTGCAGCATACTTCTCGCAATCTTGTGCCATGGTCGGCCAGAATGGTTACCACCAGTGCCTTCGTGCATTTCTTGCATTACTCATCTCGTCTCATCTCCATGAATGCAGTTGAGCAAAACCCCGCCGGTGCTTCTCGATATAATTTTTAGTTAACTTGAATATAGTACGCGCATTTGATCTTGAGCTGTTGCATTGTCCATCTATCTTCCAAGGTTTCTCCGTCAATTATGTACGCTAAAATTTCATCTCTCAAATCAATGGTTCTCTCAGTTGCCAAGTCGGGTTTTTGACTTGCTATTTTGCATTGTTCAGACGTCGAGGTTATTATTGATTTGGCGGTGAAATTTACTTTGAGCAACTCTATACTTAGCACATCAATTATCTCGGCTGATGTGTTTTCAGCAAGAGGGATCCCTTTTATGTTGAACTTCAACCCTCTTGTTAAGTCGTTCACAACTTTCATTTATGCCTCTATTCGATAATTCTTGGTATAACATCCTCCGTTGACTTGATTGACTATGAGTCGGAAATCGCGGTAGCATTCGATTTGGCTTGCTCTGATTTCCTTTGCAAGACAATTTCCAGTGATTATCGCTTCATACTCAGATTCATTGTTGGATGTTGGAAAGGCGAGCCAAAATGATTGCTCTAAAATATGACCGTCTAGACTCTCCAAAGCAAATTCCAACACCAGAACCATGGTGCAAAGCCAAACTATCCACATAGTGTCTCTAGAAGTGTTTGTGATCCAACTTCTTCTAATCTAACTCAGGGACTAATTTGATTAAGAAATCAACTAACCTTTGAATTCGATATGATACTCGGAAAGTTTGATAGCCAACTTGGTCAATCTGCCAGATTCATTTGGACTGTGCAGTATCGTCTATAAAGGGTGGTTATTCAAGACGACAATCATATGCAATTTGAATAAGGGCCCAACGTCTTAGTCGAGGTGATGTTCCATTTGGTACTCATTTAATGTTAATAAACATGAGCTAGATGATCGACATTATCCTCTTTTATCGACTTAACTAACCTGTCATCAATATATACTTCCACTATCTAGCTGAGTTGATCGGCGAACATTTTATTAACAAGGCACTGACAAGTGGTTCCCGCATACCTCAATCTGAATAGCATCACTTTATAACAGTAAGTGCCTTGCTCCGTGATGAATTACATATTTTCCTTAACATTGGGGTGCATTTTTACAAGATTGTATCTTGATAACGTATCCATGAAAGATAGTAGCTCGTTTCCAGATGTGGCTTGGACAATGCAATCTATACTTGGCAAAGGGAAGCTATCTTTCGCACATGCCTTATTCAAATCGGTAAAATTGACAAAAAACCATCGTTTACCATTTTTCTGCGGGACCACAACCGGGTTCACCAACTGTTCTCGGTAATGCACTTCAACAATTGAACCAACTTCTATAAATATTTTGACCTCGTCACTTAATGATTTAGTCCGTTCTGGGCCTACATTTTGCTTGTGACTCGTCACTATTGGATCGTTACCGGACATGTCTTTTACATATTAGGAGAGAGTTTGTACATTCTGCTCTAATAGTTGTATTAACCATTCGCGGATGTGCTTATCCAAGTTTATACCAATGTTGACACATTTGGTGAGATCCTTGATGTTAATATTCACGAGTTCAACTGTAGAGGAATCACGATTTCAGGGCTTAGGTGGCTCCGAAGTGACTTTTATACTAAAATATGCCATGATCATACATGTCTTATTATGGAGTTTTAACTCGGTTATGAAGCATCTTATGGAAATCTTTTGATCCCCGGAGAGGGTATATGTCCATGTGATGTATTTCATTGAATGTATCGAAGGATTTTCAAGAATGATGTTGTAAATCGATGGTTTGTCAACCACTAAGAACTAGAGCCATCTTGTCATCTATGCGATTGAGATTGCGAGCTTGAAAGTTCCCATAGCCTTTATCGAACTTCCATCGAAGGTTGTTAATGTTCTATCAACTAGCTTCAACTTGACATGTGGGAGTGCCAATTTGTCCAATGTTTCACGTGTCTATGATCATTCTTCACGTGTCTATGATCATTATAGACACATTTCAATCGACAACTCGAAGCCTAAACACTAGAGGGTCATTGGGAGAGGAAGCTAGACCATCAATATCTTATTCTATGAAGAAGACTTCAAATATGGGTCCCTAAGTACTTAGACAAGTTTTCATTGTGCAGATACAAATTAGATGGGCCAACATATACATAAAAATTTTCCAGTTACACCAGAGGATTCTAGTACAATAAAACTAGGTTCATCAAACACGTTTACATTTCAAAAACTAGATTACTACCCAACTTAACCATCCTTTCCCGCATCGCTATGATTCCTCATTGCAAAGCTACTTTAAATATTCCTTCCTAAACTTACTTATCACCTGTATTCACAAAGAATATATAAGCACATCATGCTTAATGAGCGGATCATTCCGTCCCACAAGCCTAACAAGAAAGCAATCAAATAACAAAATCAATCCAGTTTATATGCATGCTAGCTAACACTAGATCCAAACCACTAATCACTTGGCACTACCGGCGGTCTCACTTGACTTACGCAAGCCTTGGCAATCCCCCTGACTCCCAAGCGTGTTGCTGGTCTAGGCCCCTAACTCAGTGTGAGTCCATCGTGGATCGAACAACCAAAGAACTAGAATGTAAGCATTCATTCGCAATCTTTTTACTAATTCATTCCTAGACTTAATGAAATCTACATTCAATCGGATTCAAGCTAGACTTGACAGTCACTGATTCACCTTTGCATTTTGTTTTGACACCTCTTGACGAGAGGATGAGGTTTGATCACACGTTTACCCAGCTCATTACACACGATCCTTAGCCAACTCTTGCTCAGTAAATCCCGAAAATCTCCAACACTTTAGTTATAAAAGCTCTCGCTTAACATTCTTCTTTCGAACAGGTTTTTATTTAAGATTTCTCAAAGTGAAGAATGAAGGTGAACGTTGGCTATTTATAAGGATTTTCGAGTCGTATGTCGGCAACAGTTGAAACCACGACTTGGCGTCACATTTTGCCATGTTCGTGGAAAGATTGACAGATTACCTATGTGAGACCACGTGTTGGCGTCACATTTCGTCAAGGCATGCGCTGAGTACGCCATCGCACGTGTCGGGACTACATTATCCCAGCTGTGGCGACTGACACTTCGCCAAATCATGCAATGAGTGCGCTTTAACACGTGCCAGAGTTAATGTAAACTCGATTATACTTAGTGTGCTTGGACAGTGTCTTTTCCTGATGACTAACCCTCGCGACTGAGATGAACCACAACTGACTTACTCGACCGGGTCGTCGGGGCGTTCAGATTCCCTCGACCACTTGGGTTGATTGTATCAACACTTATCCGTCAATTGCTTGGACTAAGTCCTCTCGAAGGACGGAATGACCCGTCCTTATTGTTGCCTCACTAACTTAGTATATTCCTTGACTAACGTTTGAGTTGTCACGACATTTCCGAAATCACCTGGACATACCTTTGTGTCGAGGAATTACTTTGGGTCAGGGGCGTTACATCGAGCTTATTGCTGACCGCGGCTACAACTTTTTGCTTGTGCTTTTGTTATCAATCGGATTGTATTGTAACATAATTGTAAGTCACTCATAATAACATTTACATTTGTCCGAGCTTGTACCAACTCAGGAAGGATGATGTCCTTACAAATTCAGTTTGGGTTTGTCTTCTTGTTCTTTCAAGTACCAAATTGCATCGCGCAACTCTGCTTCTTTCCGTTTATGTGCCCGAAACCGTTGTGTCTCTTCCTTTGACACATTAACCTCTCATTTGCTGTATTTCTCTTTTAAAATTTCTTGCAGCTGCTCACACTTTGAGGTCAGATGTCATGTTTGATTGTGGAAAGCGCAAAATTCCTCACGATTATAAGTATTTTTCAGAGTTTATCCCATTGTTTCCTATCACTGACTTGGAAAGCGGTTATCATACATTCTTTTCCTGTGTTATAGTGTTGCCTTGGCTCCTTGTATTCATCATTTGGGTTCCGACCAATATTTTATGCTCTTCTTTGTACTCGACATGTCTAGATGTCTGACATAGAGCGTCTGACATCGTAGTTGGTCGATTGACAAATAGATATCTCTGAAGTGCCTCGTCACAAATTGCTCTGGTACACAAGGCTCTAGTGATTATGTCATCACTTATTCTAGCTTTAGCTACGATTTTTCTGAAACGGCTGAAATACGATTTCAATGTCTCGTTGTGTCCTTGACTTAGTGAATGTAGCTCAGCTGTCAAAGTATTTTGGTTAACAAATATGGCATACTGTTTCCCCAATAACCAGGCTAGGTGAATAAAGTTTGCGATGGATTCGGCTGGTAGTTTGGTAAACCACATGAGTGCATCCCGAGTCAGATATTCCATGAATAGTTGGCAATACGTGGCGTCTTCCTTGTTAATGCTGTAATTTTTACCTCTATTCATGATGTTAAAGGCACTCATGAACTCCTATAGGTCATTTAACCCATTATATGAAGATAAACAGAGCATTGGCCCTTGGTTTACCGAGATCCTCCTCCCAATTTCTAGTGTCATACTAGTTTCTTAATGAATTTTCGAGCACAAGTCATTTATCATCCCAAAGATTCTTGCGACGTCTATCATTGCTTGGGGGGGGGGGGGGGGGGGGGGTTGAGAGCTAGACTCGGCCCCTGTGCATTTTGCAACTGGGAAATGGCGTATTGCCAAACAGATTTCATTGCACGCTGAAGAGTGCATATGCCCGGTTCCTGCTAATAAGTGAAAGCTGAAGCATGTTATTCACTCCGAATCTCTGTTTAAGTCGGCCAAGACATTCATTACGCCTATGCTCTGCAGCTTCCATCTGCCGCAATATGTTTTGCACCATGACGTCTAGTGATGGAGGTTAGTTGGAGGTCCTGGCAAAGCTCACGAGTTCACACATTCCTCTCATCGCTTCTCTACGGCTTGACTTGATTTGGGACTTAAATCATGAGATACGTTGATGACTTGCCTTTTAGTTGATTTTCTTCCCTATATTGTTCTTGAAATCTTTCTCCTTGCTTCTGTGCTAAAAAATCTTTGATGTCTTCCCGACTGATGGTGCCAATTGTTCGAGTAGGATCTACCACAATGGTTCAAGATCCAACTCTAAGATTAAAAAGGGAAGATGAGTGAGTATCATGATCTATTAAGTAAAAAAAAAGAATAATTCAAGGGTAAAAATGTCGAGTTGCTTTTTATTACATGTGTATAAAGTGCAAAAAGGTGGTCTCTTTGTAGAGATCTTTGCCTCTATTTGTATGATATAAGATCGGTTACAAGACCTCTAAAATAGGATATATTTCATATTTAGTTAGATTTGACGTTATGACCTTTGCACGAGATCTTTGTGAGATTTATGGAAATATTCCAAACCGGATAAGGAATATTCTCATTTCTCTCCTAGATGGCGTGTTAGCTGAGTTCTTTTAATCTCCAAGAATGACAACTTGCCGAGGAGGGAGCTCGTCTGGTTTACTTATTACAATTGCAGAATCGTAATGAAAGATTGAGAAGAGATTTAGTGTAAAAGATTTTTGTTTTTATTATATTGATTTCTCTAGTTGTGACAAAGCCTTTAAATAGGCATAAACATAAAAGGAGTGAGTCCTAGGGTTAGTCGACAATCTTCTAAAGAAAAATACAAAGTTCCTCGGATCCACAAGCGCCGATAGTGACCCGTTCTTGCATTGATCTGAGAGAAAGGATGTCACGTGTTTGCTTCAGGCATAAACAGTCTCCTTGGTTCTAACGCTCAGATTATGGCTTGGAGGGGACCAAAAGACATAACACTCTGAGTCTGCACCCCGAGTTATTTTTGAAGTTTCCCAAAGTGTTGACTTTTCTTGTCTAACGTTGACTCAGTCCTGGGCAGAAACTCCCTCGTCCTGTGATCAGGATTTTATCGACCCACAGTACCGCTGTGTCGACCCATGGTACGTGCAGATTCCGTCATGTGGTACGTCCTAGTTTCGTCCCAGAGTACATCATGAGCTTGACTGCGATACGTACTGACCTCGACCTGCAGTGCGTACTGACCTCGACCCACGGTACGTACTGACTTTGACCCGCGGTATGTCCGTGTCTCAACCCACAGTATACGTCTCTCGACCCATCCACTACCCGCGATATACGACCTATTAGTTGACTTTCCCATCTGTCTGTTGACCACATGCCGCAGTACATGAAAACCTTCCCGCGGTACGTGTCTCTCGACCCGATGGCCTTACTGCGGTCCATGACCAGTGACCGTTAACTTTTCTAACTTTTATTCATCTTGATCAATACTCCCCCTAAAACTTAGTCATAAGTAAGTATGTTACTGAGCTTGGAAGACCCAAGACTCACACCTCATTAAAAACTTGGGAGATAAAACCACATGGGACAAAACTCAACCAAGAGAAAAAGAGTGTGTGCTTCTCGGGAAAGGAAACCTTTGATTAAGGCCGAGTGAGATCCACAAGTCCAAGTTTTGTGTATATGTTATCACACACTTTGAGACTTGCGGCCTTGGTGAAGATATCCGCTAGTTGATCTTCGCTTTTTGTGAAGCATGGAAGTTGTGTTCCGTCTTCACTCTTTTCTCGAACCATGTGACAATCTATCTCGATGTGCTTGGTTCTTTCATGAAATACGGAGTTGGAGGTTATATGGATTGCGGCTTGGTTGTCACACTGCATAGTGATTGGATGTTATCGTTCAATCCTGAAGTCCTTAAGCAAGGCTTTTAACCATGTTAACTCACTTGTGAGCTTTTGAGGGAAGAAGAGTTATCCAAGTGTACTTTGATTTTTCATCAATAAAAGTAACAAAATACTTAGACCTTTCTCTAGCTAATGATAGTGATGTCCACACATGCGAATGAAAAAGATCAAAACATTTTTCATAAAGTGTTGATGACTTGGGGAACACGGTTGAAGCGAAATCTCGAATGAATCGTGACTCCATGTTGTAAGGATAGTCATTGGTCTTCCAAGAACTTGATTAACCCCCACCTTAGGTATAGCAAACCTAAGATTGTTGTTGTTTCTACTCGCCTTCAATTAAGAAAGATGGTGGAACCACAGAATGTTGACTCGAGTAGCCCCCACATTTAGTATATTAAACCAAAGATTGTTGTTGTTTCGACTCGCTCCTTCACGCCAATGGCTAGGAATGGCCACACAAGTGTGATGGAAATCACTTAATAAACCAAGAAATATCAAAAAGTTCACAAAGAAAAAAAGAGAATCACTCACTAATTTATTGATAAAAAGTTGGATTCCCACAAATGATAATTACATGAGTTTACAAAGAAAAGAAATGACTTTCTAGATTCCGCTAGACTTATTGAATGTCTTAAAAATGAAGAGTAAAGACTACTAAGTAAATGTCACAATGTATTATGACTTAAATGAGAAGAATTCTTGAACTTTTGTAATGCAAAATATCTTTTAGTCTTCCAAACTCGTCACTATTCACGGGCTGGACTTTAAGACTTGATTTATGACTTCTCTTGGACTTGTAAAAGGCTCAAAGTTGATTGGACTTGGCAAGTATAAAGTCCAATGGATTTTTATGTTGTTCTTTGTCCAAAAGGCCTTGAATAAATCCACAAATGCTCTCCTTGATTTGTTTAGCCCGTGATCTTGTAATTGGACCCGCTGGAATCTCCAAAGCTCTCTCGTGATTTTCATTTCTTAGCTCCAAGTTCTCCTTACCTTCATTGCTGCTTTCCATGATCATATCATCCCCTTCCTCTTGAAAAGGATTTAACCTCAAATCAGGTTCATCTGGATCAAAAGGAATCAAGTCAGAAATGTTAAAGCTAGAACTAATTTTGTACTCACTTGGCAAGTTTATCTTGTAGGTGTTTTCATTGATCTTTTCCAAGACTCGAAATGGCCCAATGGCCCTTGGCATTAGCTTAAACTTCCTTTGATCTGGAACTCTTTCCTTTTTCTTGTGAACCCAAACTAAGTCTCTGGATGTAAAGCTCTTCTCACGCCTTCCTTTGTTGGCTTGCTTTTGATATTGCTTAGTCTTTTTCTCAATGTTATGTTGCGTCTTTTTATGAAGCTTCTTGACCATCTCATATTTCTTTTTTCCGTCTAAGTTCACAAGCTCATTAAAAGGTAAAGGTGATAAATCAAATGGAGTTAAGGGATTAAAACCATACAGAATCTGAGAAGGTAAAATGTTAGTAGCCGAGTGGATGGAATGATTATAATCAAACTCAACATGAGGCAAACAATCTTCCAAATTCTGATATTCTTTTTAATTATAACACGCAACAAAGTAGATAAAGTCCTATTGACTACTTTAGTTTGCCCATCAGTTTGTGGATGACAAGTAGTAGAAAACAATAACTTTGTCCCTAACTTAGCCCACAAAGTTTTCCAAAAAATAACTAAGAAACTTAACGTCTCGATCTGAAACAATCGTCCTAGGCATGCCATGTAAACACACAACTTCCTTAAAGGACAAATCAGCAACAAATGTAGCATCACCAGATTTGTGATAAGGAATGAAATATGCCATCTAAGAAAATTGGTATAGTACCACAAAGATAGAATCCATACCTCTCTTAGTTCTAGGCAACCCAAGGACAAAGTCCATTGAGATATCAGTCTATGGTTCACTCGGATTAGGCAATAGGAGATACATACTTGAGGTTGGACTTTAGACTTAGCTTGCTCTCAAGTAACACACCTCGCGCAAATTCGTTCCACATCTCTTTTCATATGCGGCCAATGGAAATTTTCTTTTAGAACAGCCATGGTCTTGGAGACGACAAAATGTCCCATAAGGCCTCCTCCATGTGATTCCCTAACCAAAAGATCTCTCAAAGAAAAATTTAGGAATGCACAATTTATTTCCTAAACACTTCTTGAATGATTAGTTTCATATAACCCAAGAACCTTAGCATCAAGAGTAGATAGTAGTGCATATCTTCTTAAAAACACATCAGCCACAACGTTTTCCTTTCCTTGCTTATACCGTATGACATAAGGAAACACTTCTATAAACTTCATCCAACGAGCATGTCGTTTGTTTAGTTTATGTTGACCTTTCAAGTGTTTCAAAGACTCATGATCCGTATGAATTACAAACTCTTTTGGCCAAAGATAGTAATGCCATGTTTGCAAAGCTCTAACCAAAGCATACAACTCCTTGTCATAAGTCGGATAGTTTAGAGTTGCTCCTCCAAGCTTCTCACTAAAGTAAGCGATTGGCTTCTTCTCTTGTATAAGCATAGCTCCAATGCCTACACCTGATGCATCACATTCAATCTCAAAAGTATTAAGAAAGTTAGGCAAAGATAAAAGCGGTGCATTGGTAAGTTTCTCCTTAAGTCGTTGGAACGCATTCTCTTGAGTTTCTCCCCATTTGAATCCAACATCTTTCTTGATCACTTCAGTAAGTGGGGCAGCCATAATGCTAAAATCACAAACCATCTATAGAATCCAGCAAGGCCATGAAGACTTCGAAATTCTCCTACAGATTTAGGACTTGGCCATTCTTGGTTGCTCTCACTTTCTCCTCATCTACTTGAATGTCATGTGCACTTACAACAAAGCCTAAAAACACAAGGTTATCCGAACAAAAGGTACATTTTTTCAAGTTAGCACATAGCTTTTCCTTTCTTAGTACACCTAAAACCAATTTCAAATGCTCATTGTGCTCTTCCAAACTTTTGCTAAAAACAAGAATATAATCAAAGTAGACAACCACAAACGAACCAATAAAATATCTCAAAACATGGTACATTAACCTCATGAACGTGTTGGGTGCATTAGTTAATCCAAAAGGCATGACTAACCACTCATAAAGACCATGTTTTGTTTTAAAAATTGTTTTCCATTCATCACCTTCTTTCAATCGAATTTGGTGATATCCCCTCTTAAGATCAATTTTGGAAAAGACACAAGAACCATGCTGCTCATCTAAAATATCATCTAAGCGAGCAATTGTGTGTCTATACTTTACCGTGATATTATTGATGGATCTAAAATTAACACACACACGCCAAGTTCCATCCTTCTTAGGAACTAGTAAAACAGGCACGACACATGGACTCATGCTCTCACGGATATATCCTTTCTCTATTAGCTCACTCACTTGCCTTTGCAACTCCTTGGTCTCTTCCAGATTGGTTTTATAGGCTAGACGGTGTGGAATGGATGCTCCGGGTACAAAGTGTATTTGTTGCTTTATCTCTCGGATTGGAGGTAAATCACTAGGGTTCTCATCCGGAAATACATCTCCAAAATCCTGCAACAAAGAAAAAACACCACTAGTCAAACCGGAGTCAAGGTTAGTAGAACTTATAAAGATCTCATTGTACATAAGTACAAATATAGGCTGATGTGAAACCAAAGCTCTCTTTATCCCACTTGGCCTTACAAATAAATTTTGGTGTTTTCTCTCCCTTTTCCCTTTGTGTGTTTCACTCTTAAGCTCACTATTTTTTTTTCTCTCTCAATCTCACTTATTTTTGGTGTTTTTTGTTTGAGTCACTCATAGCTCTCTCCTCACGTTGCTTTAGAAGCAAATAATCGTGGTAGATCTCATTAAGAGTCATAGGAACAAGCGTAAAAGTTTTCTCCTTATAACCAAATGAATGCTTGTTGGTGTAATCATCATGAACAACTTTCCATTCAAACTGTCACGGTCTCCCAAGAAGAATATGCCCAGTCTCCATTGACACAATATCACAAATTACCTCGTCCTTACACTTCCCAATGCTAAATGGAACCACAACTTGCTTCGACACTTTGAGTTCTCTAAACTCACTTAACCATTGAAGCTTATACAACTTTAGATGTTTTTGAGTAGTCAAAATCTGTTTCTCCACAAGTGTAGTACTCGCCACATTCGAACAGATCCCTCCATTAATTATAAGACTACACACCTTATCAAGAACAAGACATCACGTGTGGAATAGATTCTCACGCTGCACAAACTCCTCTAATTTACCTTGCACACTCAAAGACCTTCTAGCTACCAAAAGATCACATTTGGCTGCAGGTAACTCCAGATCATCTTGAGATGGCGTAGAATCTGAAACCACTTCTTCTTCGGTTTCATACTCTTCACTGGCTCTAAGTACTCTACATGAAAATGAGTCGCTTTTCTTATACTTATCATAACTCAGTTTTTTATTTTCAGGAAAAAATATCCCTTTTAGGATCTTCCTTTGTCTTCCTAATAGTGTTCTTGCCATGTCATGGTGTCTCTCTTGCTACTATTTGCAACTCCAACTAACAAATTTTCCAGATCTCTCGCTTCTCCTCATGACAACAATACCCTGAGAAACTTTAGATGATTGATCTCAATTTAATCTTGGCCATGATGATTTGGAACTCTTGATTCCCCGAGTAACTTTGGGTGAAGCATTCGCTCATAACCGCTTAAGCCTCATTGGTCGTCCCTTGAACCCTAGAGAACAAAATTTCCAACAGCTCATCGAGACTCTTACCAAATCTTTGGTCTTCTCCGATGTGTGTAAGGAAGGATTATAAATGAAATATTTGTGCAATTTTTATTCAGCTCGGAATTCAATATCATCTCTGTATTATGAAGAGAACATGCAAAGTTCAATAGATGGTTTTTCATTTTCCAGTTGTGGTATGACAATTCTCCACCAAACTTTTTCTCGACGACTGACCTTTGGTAATCCTCTTCTGATCGGGTTAGGTCTTTCGGGTTTTGAGTTCTTCGGATTTAGGTAGATAGGAGCCAATAGGGTAATTTTTGGAAATTCAGGTCGGGTTCGGGTATATACATTTCAGGTCCATTTTGGGTTTTGTTCGGGTACGGTTCGGGTATCAGACCAAAAATGACATTGATTTACCTGTATTAAAATTTGAAATCAAGTTCTTAAATTCATTAAAATTAAAGTATCCAATAATCAAATATAGTTTCAAGCAACATAATTCAAGAATGAAAGTTCAAAACCACATGAAATCTTGCAAAAAGAAAGAAAACAAAAACTTATCTAAATAGCTAACAACATAATTTCATCCAATAGCTCTTCTGAAGAATGTTAAGTCTTATATTGTGAATGGATTCCAATCTCTACAACAAAAAACAAATGTTAAAACTACATAATATATACACATTAAATCAAGAATTAAATCATATATATTTTACCTCTCTCAAAATTGTCAGCCTCTTCAAACTCATCAAGAATTTGTGCAATGGTGAGCTCTTTTGATTCATCTTTGATGTCTTGTTTCGGCCATTGCTCTAAGAACATTAACACCTCAGCCAATAAGTTAGAAAGTGAACTTATGGTAGAAGTAATAATCCGACCACTCTAAGAAGAAACTGATGATACTTGCATAGAAAATACATCTCGAATAATCTGTGATAGTATAGGGTACTTAAAGTTGTTTGCTTTCCACAATGAGAGTATGTCAAATTCTATCCCAAGTACTTTTTCAGAACTCTCAACATCATCTCTTAAATATGTATCCAACTCATCGTGTGTTTCCCTTACTCCTTTCTCACTCATAATCTCTTTAAACCTAATGTCAATCCGCTTATACCCCAATCCATCATCAAAGAGATCTATCATATCACTATATTGTTCACGGCCAGAAGATATAGCTTGAGAAGATTGAGATTGTGAAGACTGTGATTGGACATTTGCATTCCCATGATGACTACCACTATACTCAGTGAACATATATCTCAAAATTAACAAGACTAACTCATTTATCTCCTAAGCTTTAACAAAATCCATCCCATGTAATGTTTCAAAACACTATTTTGCAATCTGCATTTTCTTCCTAGGATCAAACATTGTTGCTACAATCAACACCTTGTTGATATTTTTCAATCCATTCTAATACTTTTCAAACTTCTTATGCATTTCACTAGTATTCCTACCCAGGTAACCATCATTTTTTCTAATAAGTTCACTCAGATGTGATGTTATGGTCCATATCTCACCATAGCATTGGTGTGAGTTCAATGATATACAGGCTGAGACAATCATATTTGAGTTATAGAAAATAACTAGAAAACAATTAAGT
>JAKUCM010002136.1:0-36091 GCA_023374145.1 Lepidium sativum
CATTTGTTGCGATCTCTAACATAAATAATAATTTGGTATTGAGGTTAGTTAACCTCATTAAATTGAAAAAAAAAACTAATATTAATGTGAAATTTTTGATTGACCCAAGTCCAAATAAAAAATTAGCCCTATAAAATAAATAACACAATCAAAAGATTTATCCTTACAAAATTAAAATTTTAAAATAAGTAAATCCAGTAACTTTACGTATAATAAGAAGCCTAGTAACATAATATTATTATTATTATTATTATTATTATTATTATTATTATTATTATTATTTTCAAAGCTCAGTAATATATTATATGTAATAATAAGTCCAACAAAATATATTTTCAACAAATAGAAATACAATTAACCTAAAATTTGTCACTAAACCTAATAATTATAGATTATTTGCTTCCCTATCTTCCAAATTTCGTTGGAATTGCTTTCTTCTTCATCTTTCAATTGATTATAACAAAGTTGTTATAATAATCAAGTTATTTACAAAGAGTTAGTCTCATCATCTAAACAACTCCAAAACCATAAAGTAAGTAAATTACCAATTGATATTTCTACTTTTGCTGGTGAATTTTTATGACTTTTAAACGTTTGTAAGCATCGGGAATTTACGATGCTATCATGCTATGATACCTTTATTTAGTTATAATTTTTATAATCCTACGACTTTGGATAATCGTATTGATAATGCATTTTATCTAGTTTATTTAATTAAAAAACTGTTTGAGACATTTATAATGAATCAGTGATAAAATGATTCCAAAATATGAGTGACTTTATAATCTAGCATTTGTATTTGTGTTGACATTTTTATGGATTTAATAAAATTTATATTTTATATATATAATTTTGTAATAATTCTAATAGATAAATTTTCTAATTTCAAGTTAGACTATACAACTTATTACCTCATAAGAATATGTTAGATAGTGGCATATTAGATTAGATTAGAATAATCTCAACTTTCAGTATATGCCACTATCTAACATATATATATGATATAAGGATCACATGATATATATACAAAGAACTAACTAGTATCCTAGTAGTCTCCGATAAAAAGTGGGCTTCCGTGTATTTAGGCAAACGCGTAATGAAATGACTTAAAGGACTATAAGTTTAGAGGCTGAATGAATATTATTATAGTTGCAAAACACATTTTATACAAGAGAGATTAAACTAATTGACTATCTAATGATTTATATTGTTGACATTTATTTCTATACAGTTATACATCCCTTTAAAATAGAGGGACGGTAGTGACTCCAATTTTGGATAATAAAACTTGGACGTTGTAGTGGCTTGACAAGAAACACAAAGATATAGATAACACAAAGAGCACTTGATATGAAGTTGCCACGAACGAAATGATAGTCAAAAGCTATGGGAAACAAAAAGAACACTTGATTTGATGTTGCCACGAACGAAATGATAGTCAACAGCTATGTATTTCATCCGTGAACAGAACATCGGATTAACACATAGATAAGTATCACCAATGTTATCACAATATATAATTAGTGTGATAGGTCATGTAATGTGAAGCTTGTTCAGGAGAGAACATATCCACTTCATCTGAGAACATGTATAGCAATTGGACGATACTCCACTTCAGTAGAAGATCTAGCAACCCTTTTCTGCATTTTAAAGCACCAATTAGAGTTTGGCCCTCATATACTCAATTTTTATCAGTTTTGACTCATGTTTTCATTTGTTATTTGAATCTTGGTTAGTTTTTTTAGAATCTTTTCAGGTACAAAACATGGTAAATTGGATAAAAACACTCAAAACATGGATTGAAGCGAAAATGAGCATTTCTGGCATTTGCAGTATGCATATCTATCAATCCCCATCAAGATCGATGAATCCCACTACCACCATAAGATGCGCCCAATCTAAAGAACGATCATCTACTTCTTGAAGTTGATTTGAGCTGAAGATCGATCGATCCCCCTATGGATTTCGTTCCATCCATTGTGAAGAGATATGTGCCCGATGTGAATAACGACTAGTTGATTGCGGGATCAAAAATTTCTATAGTGGATTGATATGCACCTAGACTGATTTGTTGATCTGCGCCTGGATAGATCGATACACGGGTCTCTGCAAGAAAACATATTTTCCTAATTTTGTACTAGATGCGTTTTTAGCCTATTTAATTAGGTTTCTGATAATTTATAGAGACATTTTTATAATTGTTCATAGCAAACGTTTAGCTATTCTTTGTAAGATAAGGGAGAAGATTTTATCATCTACTTTGGATAAGAATTTGGACCCTTTTATTTATTTTTTTCACTTCAATTATGATTTTTCTGATCTCTTTTGCATTGTTATCTTTTATTGTGTCTGAGTAGTTCTCTAATAGTTTAGGATTTTCTCGGGATTTAGGGACTCAATGAATTAAGAACAAATAGGGTTTAATCTTAAGTGTTATCATCTATTGCTGATTTTAATGCTTAGTTTAGCATGATCACCTAGCTTATGTTCATAAGTTGTTTAACTCACTGAAAGTGCTTGTTAGATGCCTGAGATGAGCAACTAGTTCTTAACCAATGAAAGTTGACGTTAAGGCTAATTTTGTATCTATCAAACCAATTCGGTTATTGTGTATTTAGATCTCTAGTACCAAACAGAAGTTAAGGGTTCTAGGTTGTTCGATATAGTAGTTGACGCCACGGTAGTGGGTTTGCTAAATCATTATGTCTGTCGAGAAATGGTTGCGTTTTGTGCCTTGAATTATTTTTTGATTTAGATTCCTAATTTTCAGATGAATTCCCTAAAGTTTATGCTTTTATTTATTGAGTTTTCATCGTTCAATTGCTTTGTTTAATTTGATCTAAATCACAACCATCATATTGTTTTATCTTAGGTTAAGTTTTATTAATTGATTGATAGTGTAACACTGGGTCTTCGTGGATTTGATCCCTAAGTACTACTTTGATTTGTTGTGCACTTGCAGTAGAATGCTAGGGTTAAACCTATGTGTATCAAGTTTTTGGCGCCGTTGTTGGGGACCAATTGTGTTGCCTTTTGATTATAAATTGAATTTTCGTCTTTTATTTACATTTTGTTTTTGTTTCTTTTTTGTTTTGTGTTTCAGGTTTATGGTTAGGAGAAGGCAAGGGTTATAAAAACTCTCAAACTTCGACAATGAGACACTTGCTAGAGTTGAACATGAGAATAAGAAAGCTAGAACGATGAATCAGACTAATCCTACGGATCATCCATCCAATACAAACGTGCAGCATAACCAAAAGGGAGAAATCACTATCAGTTGAGGCGTCAATACAAACAACCGAAACGTTGAGCCATAGGTAATCGGGATGCACTTCACCAATTCTACAAGAATAGGTCCGCTATTCGACCTCCAGCGACTCAGAGTCAAGATTATGAGATCAACCTTCAGCTCACTAGATTGGTCAAGCAATATGTCTTCAATGGGTTACCAGACGAGAATCTGATGGATCACATTAAGAATTTTGAAAACATGTGTAGCATGGCGAGTTCTAATGGAGTCCTTGCAGACTATGTGAAATGTAAGTTCTTTCACCACTCGCTGTCTGACAAAGCATCTCGTTGGCTCAAGTCATTTCTTGCAGTATCACTCATTACTTAGAAAATAGTTGGATTTGCCTTTATGGATCAGTTCTACAATAAGTTTAAGACAGATGCGTTGAGAATCAAGATCATGACTTTTCAGCAACATTCTGGTGAATCTTTCAGTGAAGCTTGGGAAAGATTCTAGAAATATCAGAGAGATTTTCCACATCATGGATATACCGATGAACAGCTCTTGAAAATCTTTTATGGTGGTATCGAGTGGGATTACAAGAGTTCTCTGAATACAGCTATCAATAGGGATTTCATGACCAAAACAAGGGAGGAGACTTTTACCCTCATTGAGAATTTAGCTTCAAGTTCTGGTAATTATTGTCCAGAGTATGACCGAGATAAGAAGGTTACTAGTGTGGAGTCTCAGAAGATCGATGAGCTTCTAAGAAACTCGATACACCAATCAAAGCGGATCGACAAAGGAGCGTACATTAATGCGAAGCCATGGGAGAGGTTGCTTATGTCCAAGAAGATTCGGAACTGCTAAATGATCAGAGAGAAGTTGATTATGTGATCTGGCAGAATGAGGGACATAATCAGTCTTATCTCTCTTACAAAAGCAACAACGTGGAGAATCCCCAGGATCAGGTTTATCCAACTCAGACGATGCAGAGGGATCACCTTTTTAAGGAAAACCTTTCATGCCAAATCAGGGTAATATGTGGAACAATCAGATCCAATAAAAATAGTATTGCAAAAGCCCTTCAAACCTTATCAAGAAGGAGCATAACCGCAACAACAGACTCCACTGAGCTCATCTAGCACCTCTAACAACGAACTTAAGTCAATGATGCAACAGCTAATGCAGGAGCAGCAGAAGACTTCACGAGAACTTAATGAAAAAGTCAATGAGATGTACAATGACTTCAATACTAAGTATGAGTCAGTGTGTGCTCATGTCAAGAAGCTTGATATGCAGATTTCTCAGACTGCATAAGCCATAAGGAGACCTTACGAAGCACTTCTAAGGAAAGTATAGAAGAATCCAAAGGAATCGTGCAATGTGATCATCTCCGGCCTTTATTTCAACTGTGAAACCAATCAGATCAGCGAGTTGGTGTGTGAGGAAATGGAGAGAAAAAACTGTATAAATGGTTAATCCTCGAGTATACAAACTGCCAATCCTCTTTCATAAACAATTCGCCAAGATCGAAGATCAAGGAGACTTTAACATTCCATGTACTCTCGGGAAATTGGTTTTCGACGATATACTTTACGATTCTTGAGCAAGTGTGAATGTAATCTCATTTGAGACGATAAAACAGTTGGCAATAGAGATTATACAAGATCCAAATACCTTTATTTCCTTTGGAGATGCCTCACGCGAAGATTTAGTGGACTATCTACTCATGATTGGAAACTGCATAATTCCAACAAACATTGTTGTAGTGGAGATGGCACGAGGCGGTATGGTCCCATTACCCTTGGCAAGTGTGTTTCTAAACACAGTTGGGGCTGACATTGATTTTCCCAACAAGAGAGTGTGGTATGATCCGATCAACATGCTTATTTCAACGTAGCTAATTGGAATTTGAATTGTTGCATTCTTACACCTATCATGTGTTTGTGAAAATGTTTGACTGAACTTAGATCTAGTATTTACTTCCTTGGCTCAAGAGATTTCTAGCTTAGGTTGTTTATTGGCATAGAATAGACAGAATCTTCGTGATTTCTTGGCTTTGAGATCACCAATGAGAGTTGGGTTTGATCGATTTCTTGCTTGTTCATTGTTCATGAGAATGGCTTTGACATTGTGTGAGTCTTTTGCCTAGAGGTATGTTCCTGAATAAAATTGAGTAGGTAGTTGGAGCACCTGGTGAAGCATTGATCATTGATCTCATTCCTCAAAGATCTAGTTACCTTAATCGCATATCTTCTATCTTTGCTCTGTTTTTATTTCATGTCTAGCTCTATTTTTAGTAATTGATTTATTTTAATTTATCTTGTTCTTATTTTTTAGCTCTACTTGATTTGACTTGGATTAGACGATGTTTAGAATAGCTTTAGTGTTTGCTGCTTACTCTTTAATTGACACCTTGTGTACTATAAGGATTTGATAACTTGACATTAAAAATATTGTTATTTTGAGGCAGCCCGATTGAACAAACCTTGTGTGATTGTACAAGCAATATATCAGAGAATCCTCTTCACTACTTGACAATGTAAATATGTGGGAGCATGCCTATATTGAGAAAGCTTTTTGACAAAGTATTCCAAATATGGTCGAGTGAATGACAAGTATTGGAGGCTGCCATGTACTTGTCGATATTCACATGGATCTGACAAACGAGTTCCTAAGTTAAGTGTGAGTCGTGGGGTTGGCGACATTGGATTAGCAACTATTTTAGCATCTAACATCTGTGTATTATTGAGCAAATCAACGATATATTTCCTCTGCATCAAATGTCATCCTTTTGATGTTCTGATCACTTATATAGGAAAGAAATAACTCAACTCTCCAATATCTTTTAACGGAAATCGCTGAGCTAGAAGCTTAACAAACTGGCTCACGATCTGAGTGTGACTCCCTTTTAGCTCTATATCATCAACATATATGAGTATATATACCAAATGACATGCATTATGATAACTGAATAGTTACATTATGAATCTTTAAACATTTATCTCAAGCACCATATGAGTTATTTAATCCACGAGAACCAAATAGCTACACTATCAATTTTTAAACTAAATTTAAGTTAAGACAAACCAAATAGTTTTGGTGCTTTTGATTCCATGCTCTAAGTGTCCAAATCTCGTCGCTTGTTTTGACCAAAAAGACACCAAAAGGACTACAAAAAACTCTAAAACTATAGAAAATAAGGATCAAAAATTAATTGTCTCGATTAGGGATCAGAGTTGTACTAACTGAACTGAGGATATCCATATTTCTTGAATAGTTTGCTTCATATTCGCCTAAACTTTCTCAACTGTTTCTTTTTCTGATGATGGAGAGCAATAGTAACACAAAAGCTTATGTCTTTGACCACCCAAACATTAATCTGATCGTCTAAAGGATTTGAAAGTTAGAATATCAATAAGAAATATCAAGAGCTAAACGTAAAAGAGAAGGAGAAATGCCAACTATGGCATTGTTATCATCGTCATTCTATTGGCAAAAATAGCTTTAAATGTTCCCACATGACTTATATAAAGTGAGTTTATTGGTTCTATGATTTTTAAAAAATTCATGAAAATCATATGATGAAAATCATATGATGAAAATGACTTTATAAGTATGTTAGAGTTTTATATTATGATTTATGGAATTTAAACATTTTTATTAATAGAAAAACTTTTTCAAAATAATAGATCTTATCCTGAGTTTTTTAAAATCACTCATAAAATTAGAAAGAAATACACGTTCAAAGAAAACAAATAGAAACAAACAATTTTGCCAAAAAGAAAGCATTGCTCCAACAGAAAGCACTTTCGTATGATATTGATAAAACTCATCTTATCACTTTTATGTGTTTTTGATAATCATTACCTAGGCCTCTGATTCATTTGCTTTGCTATGAAAACAAAGCGAACCACATATACACGTTTAGATATATAATAATACAGACCTGGAAAAAAAACAAAGATTACAAATACATAATTTACTACGGAAACAGAGTGCCCACTACATGAGTTATATAAATTTTGAACAACATTTCACCTTCAAAGTAGAAGAACATCATATTTAGTATAAATAATTTTGAAAAGATGTGTAGATTTCGTCAGATTGATAAAAACCAACCAAAAAATTTTACAAGCAAGAATCAGAGGAATAACAAAAAGTGAAATGAAACAAAGAAGCAGTTATATGTTATTCGGACGAGATAGTTCAACTCGCAAAACCAGACATTTGTTTGAGAGATCACTGGTTTGAGTTTCGTGCGGAGAAAAATGGTCAAAGCCAAAAATAATAAAGGCTGACTCTGGATCTAAGAGGTGGATTAAGGCCTAAGGCTCAACCACTTCTTAATTAGCAAAAAAAAAAAGACATTATATGCTTCACGCACTATACTATAATGTAACAAAGAAAAAGAGTGATAAGAACCAAAAGCAAGGTGGAGAAGCATAAGAGAAACAATTGTGTATATAAAGAAGAAAAGAAAATAAAAATATCAAAGAATCAGTAAAATTCGTAAAAAGTTTACAAAACTATATTTTGAAGATTCGTAGAATGAGTAAAAATCTTTGATAAAATAATGTAAAAATCATTAAAAGTTATGAGATTCTATAGTTAAAATCATTATAAGTCAACAAAAATCTTAATTGAATAAGAATACATGACTAGTGAGTGAGAGAAATGATTAAAAAACTCCCTTTTTATATCTTTGGAAAGTAAATGAAATTTCAAACTAAGTGCATGGATTGCTTCATTCTACTGGTGTGTAATGTCTAAAGCTTAAACAAAACAGCGAAAATCAAAATAGAAAAGGAAAACATATAGAAATGAGTAGAAATGTTTCTTGATCGACGTACATGATCAAACTCATTTCTCTTTCTTCCATCAAAAATTCTTGTTCTTGTCTAGATTCATAGCTTCCACGGTTTCATGTGCTTTCGTTTCAGATAAGAATGTGAATCTTTCATATAATGAAAAATATAAGGATTTACAATAAATATAGTCATAAGTAATTTGGGTCCATGACAAAAAAAAAAGATAAAAACATGGAATCAAAACAACTAATAATATGTTTGTGTTAAGAAAGCCTCTTATGAAAAAGGTAGTAACATGCTTGTGTTGGCTTAGTTTGTCAAGATTTTAAGACAACTAATAATATCGATGTTCGGGGACATGAGGATGAATTCAACAGAAGGTGAAGAAAAAGAAGCCATGACCTAGAGGTGAAGTTCACAAAGATTGGTTTGGATAAAACACTACTCACTGAGAGTTATATCAAGGAAGAAAAGGAAAGTTCCTTAGCCCTTTCTCTTCTTCTTCTTTCAAAAGTAAACGAAACATCAAACGACTGACTTATTATTTGACCATATAAAAATGAAGAAGAAGGGACAAAGACAGATATATTCACATTAATATTTGGTCAGTTTTTGGCAACAAACGGGGTTCGGTGAGCAATCACGTAATGGAAATTATCTTTTCTAAAATGTATTAATTTCTTATTCTCCAGTTATTTTATAGTTTATTTTAAAAGTAAAGGAAACCAGGAGAGAGAGAAACCAGATCACAGGATAAGATATAATATAGATGTCTTAATTGAAAATTTAATGGGTATTTTCATAGGCTACAAAAATAATGTACAGAGAGTTGAAATTCATATTTTCATTGAACTCTATGAAACAAAAGAAACTTCAATAACTAAATTGAGGAACATATAATTATGCAATAATAAGTTTATTCTAGAGAATTGAATATTCGCCGATTTGGAAGCAAACACTTACTTGATGTAACGACCACCTTTTAGATTTTAAGCCAATCCATGTGAACCGGTTTTCCAATCCTTCCAATTGAACCGGCTGTTGGATTTCTGAATTTTCTGTGTCCCTTTTTGAGGCAATCTGATAATTCAATTGTTTTCTTTCTTTTTTTGGTTTGAAACAAAAAAATTATACCAGATTACTCCCGATTTTATATTATATACATACATACGTGTCAATATTTTTTGCGTTAAATTTTATGTTAAAAGCTGTTATTATATTTTAGTAGTTGTAAATAATGTTTCACCGAGTAAGTTATAATTAACTAATAATTGCTTCATTGTCGTGCCATTTAGTTTGAAAATTTCTTATTAGATACTGAAGTGGAGCTTCCAAGATGCAGCAGTGTGATGGGTATTCAAAGAGAAAGATGGAAACGAAAGTACTATAAAGTTTTAACAGAGAAATCTCGTCTTTCACACAGTGTCGTGACAACCCTTCTTCAAATAAAATATTTGTTCTAAGTCCCAACTATTTTAAAAAAATTTAAAGCCACATTTTTTATCATTTGATATTTTGGTTAATTTTATCTTTATTTTAATACAACTATAAATATTTTTTATTACAAAATAATTAAATTGGTTTATTCCTAATATATTTTGACACCAATTATAATTTAAAAATCAAATATTTTAAAAAATTTATTAATATAAAAATATGTATACTATTTAACAATTTTTTTATACATAATATTATATTTTTATCGATGGTTTAATATTATATATTCATATATATAATATAATAAATTATTATTTAGTATATAATTTGTATATATGATATAAAATTGTTATGTTACTATTTTTTATAAGAAATGTTGTCCTAGGCCACTAGATATCAAGGCACGGCACTGCTTTCACAGATAATATTGTCAATCACAGAGACTCATGTCTGGTCTATTAATCAAGTTATATGAATAAATCGTTTTGAACAGCACCGATATTTGGGGAAACAGGGAAAATACCACTTTTTGGCAATTTGTTTTGTCTTACTTACTAGGCAATTTTTGTTTGCATAAAGTTAACACTACAAGAGAATACGTCATTTACAACTCCTAAATTCGTCCCTAATTTGTTATTAAGGCACTTTACAGAGAATTAGGGACGCCACGTGTTTAATTGTGTCATGCGCGTCGTAAGCCAAAATGAGTTGTAAAAACGTCGTAAAATTTAACAACTCCCGTTTCGAGATGTTAAGACGTTGTAAAGGTAACGTCGTAAAAACATCGTAACTTATGCTGGTGTTGTAAAGGCGATGTTAAAGTAAACGTCGTAAGTGTGTTGTAAATTAAGCAACTAACTGTCAACGCCATGTTTACAACTAATTAGAGTCGAAAACTTTTACAATGAATTAGAGTCGAAATATTTTACAACGAATTCAAGTTGAAACATCTTACAACTTACTAAAGACGAAACTTTTACAACTAATTAAAGACGAAATGTTTTACAACTACTTAAGGACGAATATTTTACAACTAATTAGGGACGTTAATTTACGTTGCTTGCCAACGAATTAGGGACAGATAATTATTTTAGACTTTTAATTAAAAATATTCATTTAAATTTTTGTGATATTGAATTAATTAAAATAAAATATGATATTAAAATATGTTTACAAAATTAATTAAAATTACAAAATATGTATTGTACTAGTTCGTCGAACATGTTCGTATTACGGTCGTCTTGATATTCGGAAACTCGTTCGTTCAAATAGACTTCGACATTCTCCGTAAGCCCAATCCCGAGGTTCCGACGTCTACGCTCCAAAGCCTCAGTTGCATGAGGATTGCCCGCAACCAAAATATCCATCATGGACTCTATTACTGCAAATTTCTGATCCGTCGCTTGTTTTAGCTCAGCTATTTCTTCACGGGATTCATGCCACTGACTGCGGAGCGATTTTTCCTCTATCCAGTTAGATGTGACTCTCTGGACATCTTGGGCGGATCATATTCCAATAATCAGTCCTTTTTTTCTCGGAGCAATCTGGAAAACCGTTTTGTCAGGAATAATAAATATATAAATTATGTTAGAGAATTAAAAGTAATTAAATTATTAAATTAAATATCTGCTTATTAATTGTGTTGATTTCAGGAGCACTCAATTCCATAGGATTACCATCGGGGGATTCCTAGGAAAACTGAGTTTGACGCTCCTGAACAGCAGCTTCAACCTAACTTTGTAGCCGCTCACATCGAGGATCAACGAAGACGCCAGACTTCTTCATATGAGTTGCGGCGTACAATTCTAGAACCGTTGGAATTTGTCCAGTGTTCCGCCTACAAAATGAAAATTTAAATTAATAGTAATTTAGGTTAAATAATATTGAACAATAAAATATAATTTTTAAAAACAACTTACTATCTGTATGGGTACTCCGCCGAAAGGCAACTGGCATACAATGTGAGGCATAGCGATTGGTAACCCATCTGTATCATTCATCTTCCGCGAGGCGGAACACTGAGCAGCTCTCCTCACCGCGCTCGGGTCTACCCAATAAGTCTTCAACCCTTCCTAGCACGCGTTGGTCATGAAAGTGGGTTTCCCGGCATCTCTCTTCACCTCCCAATCGGTCTTCCAGTCTGAAACTGTGTTACAAAGCCGCTTCATGGCTTTGTGGTTGAACTCATGTCGGACAGTCTCGTTGATGGAGACGTCCCAATTCCAACGTTGCTAGTAAAAAACAATTAATTATGATTTAATATATATTAATTATATATGTTTAATAAAATGAAAATTTTATTTTTAACAAAAAAATTAATTACCGCGAAAATTTTGAACCATGTAATGCGAATGTAGTGCGGTGTTGATTTCCAATTTGGAGTCGTCTCCACGAAGTAGGTTTTGATGCATTATGTGATGCTTCGCCTACCTTGTTATCCACATCAAACCTGAAAATTTTTAAAAAGATATAAGTAGAAGTTATTTAATTATAAATAATTATTTAAAATTTGTAAATTTAATAAATAAATTAATATTTAAATGAAAACTTACCAATAAGTACCAGTTGGTCGATCGATATGTAGAATGGGCAAATTCTCGCGATTTGAAGCCACGAGAATATCCTCAACCTGATACTGTGCATATGGTGCATCTGGTGGCACCAACAGGTCCGGATGAACCGCCGCATTTGTCAGTGGAGGTCTACGGCAACTTCTAGTGTCAGTGAAAGATTCGGCGTACTGTGACTTAGCGGCTGGGACTGTGATTGTGTCTCCGGCACAGCAGAGGAAGTCGTTGAAGATGCAGTGCCGTGCACCATGTCACTGTAATGGACCTGGCGTGTATGCTTATGGGGTGCCATATATGTAGTACCTACAATAGAATTTACCGTAAATTAAAAATTGCATTGTACTGCTACATAATTTCTAAATTCTAAATTTTGTACATACTACATAATTTCTAAACAACCTATAAATATTCTAAACATCCTATAGCATTTGTTAGTTAAAAAAAATTGTAGAGAGAAAGGAGAAAGGAATAAAAGTATAATATAATACACAATAAAAATATAATATAAAGTGAAATTTGATTCACAAATTAAGACTAAGCTAGGATATTTCAAATTTCCCAAGATCTAAAAAGTTTATTTACCAACAAAAAATGGCACTGGACTTTTACACTATCAAATCTTTTTTGTCATCTCTAAATTTAATATAGTTCGATATATTCAAATTTTTATGCTTAAATTATATTTAAGAGTTTCTTAGACTTCGTCGAATAAGTAACCAAAGCAAGAGAAATGAAAATGTTAGAAATTTAGCTATATGTTCCCTCAAGGGCAATGGTTCTTTACTTACTCCATTTAAGGACGCTCTAACTTTGAATGTATCTTTGAACGCCAGTACGGTAAAGTTGTGTAACATATTGTAGAACCTTCTTATATATATAACCGCTTATCATCTATCTTTACAGAAGATTCCTGCCAGGAATGAAAAATATTTTGGAATTGCTTCCAAATTTGTTCATATGAAATAGGCAAAGAAAAATCATACCAAATATTTTGCACAACCACAAGAGTCATCAACACGAGAATACCTCTCCGACTTAACGGCCGATTTCGATACACTTGAACATAACCTTGGGATAATGTCACATTATGTCACAATAAGCCCAGCTGTTTGCATACATTCATACATGGTGAGAATCTTGGAACCATAATAGTAAATATGTGCTTCCACTGTAATTGACACCAACGTCATTCAACATTATGTCCTACTGCATATCCAAATTATCAATAAAAAATAAAAAGGATAGATGTTGAAGATGCGAGAAGTTGACTAACAGAAGATCAGGAGATCGAAAATGTGTGTAGCTGAGCAACAGAAGGTCAGGAGAAATCAACAAGTGTCAATCACGTGCTTGCCACGTGATAAGAAGAGAAGAAGATTCGAGTGGAAGATTTTCGAAGATATTTCTTCAAGAAGATCTCCGAGAATCAAGGAATTCCGAATATCAAAGAATTGGTAAGAAATCTCTGAGAATCAAGGAGCTGACAAAAAGATCTCCGAGAATCAAGGAGTTGATAGGAAGTTGCCTATAAGAGCTTTGGAAGAAAGCAATTTAGGGTTAACACTTTTGAAGAGAAGAAAACGGATTGTTTAAAGAGTGTACAAGTGTATAGAATAGATTATATTTTGGTGCTATTCACAAAGAGTGAATTTTTGTAAGAAAAATTCTTCTTTAATAAAGTGTGTTTGTTGAGTTTAAAATCAAAAGTGTGTGAGTGTGCGGATTTAACATCTTCAATTGGTATCAGAGCGGTTCACCGCATATTCTGTAAAACGTTTACAGGTGTAGGTCTTGGGAAAGATGGATAATCTGCATCTAGTGGCAGTGGCAAAACCATTGAAGTTAGATCCAAATAACTATGGCTACTGGAAGGTGCAGATGATGCAAGTCATCAAAGGAATTGATATTGATGCATGGTCGGCTGTTGAGGATGGATGGCAACCACCTGAAGATAAGGACGGAGGACTAAACCCAAAGAGACAATGGTCGGTTGAAGAAAAAGTTGAGGCTAAGTGGAATTCTCGAGCTCTATCAGCCATTTTCAATGGTTTGCATTTGAATCAGTTTAGAAGGATTCAGGGGTGCACAACAACTAAAGAAGTGTGGGATATCTTAAAAGTGTCATATGAAGGAACTAGCAATGTCAAGAATACTCGTATTGAGATTTTTGCTTCTTAGCTTGAGACGTTGACGATGAGAGAGGATGAAGAAATTGAGGAATTCAGCAGCAAGCTGTCATCTATGGCTCATGAAGTTCTTGTATTTGGAAAGACCTATAAGGAGAATAAGCTTGTTAAAAAGTTTTTGAGATGTCTCCCTCAGAAATTTCACGGCTACAAGTCTGCATTGGAGGTAATAAGTAATATCAATACCCTAAAGTATGATGAAGTTGTGGGAATGATGCAGGCTTATGAGCTTTAGATGTGTAAGAAGGATCAGGCAGTGAAGGGAAAGAGTATTGCTCTTGTGTCTGAAGAGGAGCCAAAATTAAAGAATCTATAGAAGACCTTGAGGAAAAATTTGGTTTAATAGTGAAGAAATTCGTGCGAATGGCTGAAAGGGGGCAGAGGAAATAATTTCAAACATCAGCTCAAACTTTAACAGACAGAGATAACAACAGATCAGAAAAACAGTGTCTTGAATGTCAAGGTTACAGCCACTTCAAAGCAATGTGTCCTACAGCTAAGAAGAAAATGACAGTTCAGTGTTATGAGTGTAAGGGATATGGTCACACAAGACCTGAATGTATCTCAAAACAAAGTGGAAAGTCAGCAATAACGTCTTGGAGTGATAGTGAAAGTGATAACAATGAGACAGATATCCTGAACAACTTTGTTGCTAGACTAGGAATTGTTGAAGTCATATCTGATAGGGATGCGCGAAATAATCTAGATTCTGATCATGAAAATGATGTTGATAGTAAATCAGTATATGGTGAAGAGTCAAAAGATGATGAGCTGGATACGTCTCATGAAGATCAAATGTGTATCCTGGTAACATCCTTGGTGGAGACACGAGAAGAAAATAAACATCTCAAAGAAGAAAAGCATATAGCCAATACTCTTCTTCATCAAACTGAGCAGGAGTTACAGAATGTTCGTGCACTGAACATTGGCCTTGAGAGTAGACTGGCAGAACAGCTAAAGCAGATCAAGATGTTGTCATAAGGAACAAAAGAGCTGGACTATTTACTTAATGTTGGCCGAACAGAGAAAGGAAATCGTGGGTTGGGTTATGTTGGTGAGCCTTCATCAAAAATGAGGTTTGTCAAAGCATCGGCTATTCAATAAAAAGACCAACAGAATTCGTGTGAGAAACACAATCCTGTTAGAAAGGTGAACAAACAGCAAAATCAAAAACATGATGCTAAACAAGGATATCCTCTTAAGTCACAGTACGTTGGCTTAGGGTGGCATAAGCATACAGTGTGCTGGTACTGCTGAAGGTTTGGTCACATGAAGTATCAGTGTTATTATTTTCACTTCTAAGGTCCAACGTCTCTGTAGACAACAGCATGTTGTTTTTAATGGAAACAATAGGAATCAGATTTGGTCAAAAAAGTGGACTTATATTATAACGTTGCATTCACAGCTGGGCGAGACACGTCACATAATGGAAACAGTAATTGGTACTTCGATAGTGGATGCTCACAACACATGACTGGAGAATAGAAATGTCTTCAAGGGCTTGAAGAAATTACAGGTGGCAAGGTTACCTTTGGAGATGGTGCTAAAGGAAAAATTCAAGGAAAGGGTAGTACTGGTAGTAACTCTGAGCCTAAACTTCAAGATGTGTATTTGGTTGATGGCCTAAAAGCAAATCTGATGCGTATAAGTCAGCTGTGTGATACAGGTCTTCAAGTATTGTTCACGACGACGGATTGTCGTGCATTTGACAGTAATGGGAATGTAAAACTAGAGGGTGTTCGTTCAGGAAATGATTGTTACATGTGGGTTCCTGGAACTCAATTGTCAGCTAAAAGTGATAATGAGGTTCAGATGTGGCATCAACGACTGGGTGACATGAATTTTTGAACTATGACCAAGTTGGCTAATCAAGATATTGTTCGAGAGATGCCAAAAATTGAAGGAGATCAATCTTTTGTATGTGGACCCTTCAGTATGGGAAAACAAGTCAAGACTCAGCACAAGTCTGTCCCTGATGTGAGATCTAAAGTTCTGCTCGAATTAGTGCATATGGATCTGATGGGTCCCATTCAAGTAAAAAGCATAGCTGGGAAACGATACATTTTAGTCATGGTTGATGACTACAGTCGCTTTACTTGTGTACGATTTCTTCTTGACAAGAGTGAAACATTAGAGAGTTTCAAAATTTTGGCATTGCAACTTAAGACTGAAAAGAAGGGTATTCAGTCAATTCGCAGTGATCATGGTGGAATTTGCAAATGAGCTGTTTAAGAAGTTCTGCACAGAACATGGGATTTCTCATCAATTCTCAGCTCTCAGGACTCCTCAACAGATAGGTGTAGTTAAAAGAAAAAATAGGACATTGCAGAAAATGGCTAGAGCAATGTTGTGCGGAAGTAAAGCTCCTAAACAGTTCTGGGCTGAAGAAATCAACACAGCGTGCTACATAATCAATCGTGTGTATATACGTAAAGGCACCTTAAAGACGTCCTATGAGTTGTGCAAAGGCAAAACAACAGCTTTGCATTACTTTCATATCTTTGGCTGTGTTTGCTACATTTTGAATGATAAAGATAAGTTGGGTAAGTTTGACTCACGCAGTGATGAAGGGATGTTTCTCGGATATTCTGGTTCTAGTGCAGCGTATCGAGTTACAATCAGAGTTCCTTAACAGTTCAAGAAACAGTTAATGTTGTCTTCGATGATGCCTCTACAATGAGACTGACGTTTGAACAGTTAAATGCGGATAATGAGGTACAAGCTTCAGGAGACTCTCAAGTGTCTGATCCTGTCCAGTTGCTTGTGTCGTCGCCTCAAATTCATCGGAATCACTCCTCTTCGGATGTAATAGGTGCGATTTAGGGGGAGAGAGTCACTAGAGGACGACAAATTAATTTCAAGGAGTTGGTGGGTAACACGGCTTCATTAGCATCCATGTTAGAGAAAATTGAGAACATCGAGCAAGTGTGTTTTGTTTCCAACATTGAACCTAAAACATACAATGAGGCTTTGTTAGATGAGTTTTGGATTGCGTCTATGCTAGAAGAACTTGGTAATTTCAATAGACTGAATGTCTGGAAAGCTATGTCACGTCCAAAGAATGTCAATGTTATTGAAACAAAGTGGATATTCAAGAACAAGATTGACAAGGAAGGAAAAATAGTTAGAAACAAGTAACGACTTGTTGCTCAAGGATATTCCCAAGTTGAAGGTGTTGACTTTGATGAGACATTTTCTCATGTAGCTCGATTAGAGTCTATCAGACTACTGTCTAGTATGACATGCAACACGAAATTCAAGTTGTTTCAGATGGACGTCAAAGAGTGTTTTCCTAAATGGTTATTTATAAGAAGAAGTGTACGTGGAGCAGCCCAAAGGATTCGAAGATCCACATCATCCTGATTATGTGTACAAGCTGAACAAAGCATTATATGGCTTAAAGCAAGCACCAAGAGCATGGTATAAGCGATTGGCAACATTCTTGATTAAGAATGGATATGAGAGGGGAAGTGTGGATAAAACATTGTTTACTTTAAACAATCAGGAGGGCTTTATCGTTGTTCAGATTTATGTGGATGATATCATCTTCGGATCAACAAGTCAAGGAATGGTAAAAAAGTTTGTTGATGTCATGACTAGAGAATTCGAAATAAGCATGAATGGAGAACTTATGTACATTCTCGATCTTCAAGTAAAGCAAACTGAGGATGGAATTTTTGTGAATCAAAGCACATATGCTAAGAATCTGATACAACAGTTTGGTATGCAAACCAGTAAAGCTGCAAAAGTTCCAATGGGAATTAGCGAGAAACTTTCTAGAGATGATGGTGGTAAACATGTAGATGCAACAACTTACAGGAGTCTAATTGGGGGGTTGTTGTACTTAACCGCGAGCAGACCTGATATTAGTTTTTCAGTAGGAGTATGTGCTCGATATCAAGCTAACCCTAAGGAAAGTCACTTACAAGAAGCTAAGCGTGTGTTGAAGTATGTGATTGGAACTCAGAAGCTGTGAATTCAGTACACTTGTGACGCTACATGTGAGTTGACAGGATACTGTGATATTGATTGGGCTGGGTCATTAGATGATCAAAAGAGTATCAGTGGTGGTTGTTTCTTCATGGGGAATAATCTAATTGCTTGGTTGAGCAAGAAACAGAACTGTGTATCACTAACAACAACCAAAGCAGAATACATTGCAATGGGCAGCTGCTGTACACAACTGATGTGGATGAAGCAGATGTCTGTTGGTTACGGTATTAAGTCTAACTCTTTACTTGTGTACTGTGATAATCAAAGTGCTATATTATTGCTAAGAAACATGTTCAACATTCACGGACAAAACATATAGATACTAGGCATCAATTTATTCGTGAACTTGTTGAGGAGAAACTGATAATAATCAATCATGTGAACACAGAGAATCAATTGGTTGATTTATTCACTAAACCACTTGATTTTAATCACTTTGTTGAATTAAGAACTGCTATTGGAATATGTGAACAGTAACTTGTTGTTCGAGGATGAAAAATGATTGGAACATGATTCTGAAGGAGTGCAGCGTGCATCTGAACAAAAAGAAATGGACATCAGGTGTGATTGATTAAAGTAGAAAACAGCTGCTTGTCATGCCGTCACATAAGGAGTATCTTAAGCTGTAAGTTAAGACAATGACGAGGGAGGTCAAAGAGCTGAGGAGAGCTGATATGCAAGAGTTTAGAAGTCAAGTGATACTCTGCATATAAATGATTCAATTTTCTCTCCAAAGGAAATTCCAGCTGCCTAAATCAAAGGATTAATTCTTAGACTACATGAACACTTATGTTGATAAAGGCATGACAATGTGAAAGACTAGCTACTATGTTTCAGATCTGGCTGTATAAATAAAATGTCAAGGTGCACGTTGTATTTTGCAGAGTTATGGTTGCTGTGAAAGGTCAGTAAATAACTACTTGATAAGTTCAAAGTGGATATTTGATGAAAATTGTCTTCGTTAAGTAATGTTCACAAGATTGATTGTTAATATGGGTCACTCACAAGGTTGTAGTACTTTGACAGAGTGTTAATTGGTTGATTCGGATTCTTATTGAGTTCACTAACATGCCACTAATGAGCCAATTTAAAAATTAGGCAAATATATGTGTATTGGGCTTTTGCAGGTTCATCGAATTAGGTCACGCCAATCTAGAGGCATGCAAAGAACATGGGTCAAATCAATCAGTCATAAGACTAATTGCAAAATGTATTATTGCTTGTGAATTTGAAAGGTCATGTTGTTGTCTCCAAGAAGCGTGACTTTATCACCGGATTAAGTATTCCTCTCAAAGAAAAAAAATCACCATCACAAAGAAAAAAAAATGGAGTGCAAGGGTTATGATTTTGAGACCATGATCGAATATGTGTCAAATACAGAGCGTCGCTTAGTCCTCTATCGACCCCTGGTGATTCAGCAAACTGTAGATTCTCTCAAGTCTCCTATCGGAGAATCAAAACCTATCACGAACAAGGAGGTGTCGCAGCAATCTCCACAAAAACCACTGGAGTGGGAGAATATAATGGGAGATCTTGAGGATATGGCTCCGGCTCAAGATATAGAGGCCGAGGTGGAAATCACTGTCTGCACGACAACCCTCCGATCTGGTCAGCGCAAAAGACAGAGCGCTTCGACAGCCACTCCTGGTCCATAAAAAGACTCGGCGTGTGATCAAGACTGAGAAAAACGTGTGTTCTCCCAAAGACCCATCGGTTTTGGTGACATCTCAAGCTTCACTCAGGTATCAACTGTACTCTGCTGCTGATGATAGGTTTATCTTGGAACATGCCTATGAATTTGAAAAAGATGAACTCATGTTGGAACGAATTGTGAGAGATGCTGGTTTAATGGAATCCTTTGATAAAGTTGTGAAATTTGATTCTGAAACTCTCTGGGAATTCTGGGCAAATATGCCATTTGAGAATCAAAACAGTGACTGCTGGAATGTACCGCTACGAGGCTTCAATTACATTCTCTCAGCAACGAGCATCAATGATGTGTTTGGATCTCCTGATGTCATTGACCGATCAGATCCATTTAGATTGGATGGTATTATGGAAGTTGATATTGCATTGGTGGTCACAGGGGGTCAGTTCAAGAAAATGTCTCAGGTGCGCAAGAGTAATCTACTCCAAATGTACAATCAGTTTTATAAAATCTGTAACACGAATTGGTTTCCTACAACCAATGATGGATATGTGAGTGCAGCACGAATGCAAATACCGTATAAGTTGGTGCAGAACATCCCATTTAATCTTGGCAGGATTATGTTCCATCAGATTCGGAACATTGCAGCATCTACGAAGGCCACTAAGTCCAAATTCTTCCTTCTGTTTCCATCTATGCTCACTCGGATGATTGAGAGTCAACATCCTATCTCTTCTGAGGTTCAGTCTTCTTTTGCTAATGTTGCTCCGGGTGCACGACAAAAGAAGAACAAGACCAGAATGTTTGCATCATCCTCCAGCTCTTAGAAGATGCTTCTAAAAACGGTGTTAGCTCTGAGCATGGAAGTGATAGAAATGTGCAAGGAAGCATTATCCAAAGGTATGACATTCGCATATATATTCTTAAGTGATCATATTCTGTTATTTTTTAACATGATGTGCTGCTAAGCAGAGGGAGAAAATGATGATGATGAGGAGATGAATGATTAAGGGAGAGTGTGAGATTAAGGGGGAGCATTGTAGTGCTTGTGCTCATTCTCTTTGTGCCATCTGGGCATTTGTTTCATAACTTTTAGACTGCCTCATTAGTTGTATTAAAGTATTTCGGTTTGATCAAGACCTTATATGATATTTGCCGGAAGATTAACAGAACACTTACAACACTAACAGCTAATAAGATATCTGGAAGTTTTTGTTATGAATTCGTGATCATCACAGCAACAGGTACTTAGGCATCACATCAAGTCAAAAAGGGAGAGATTGAAGATGCGAGAAGCTGAGCAACAGAATATCAGGAGATCAAAAATGCGTGCAGCTGAGCAACAGAAGGTCAGGAGAAATCAACAGGTATCAATCACGTGCTTAACACGTGAGAGGAAGAGATGAAGATTCGAGTGGAAGATTTTCGAAGATATTTCTTCAAGAAGATCTCCGAGAATCAAGGAATTCCGAGTATCAAGGAATTGGTAAGAAATCTTCGAGAATCAAGAAGCTGACAAAAAGATCTCCGAGAGTCAAGGAGTTGACAGGAATTTGCCTATAAGAGCTTTGGAAGAAAGCAGTTTAGGGTTAACACTTTTGAAGAGAAGAAAACGGATTGTTCAAAGAGTGTTCGAGTGTATGGAATAAATTAGACTTTGGTGTTATTCACAAAGAGTGAATTTTTGTAAGAAAAAATCTTCTTTAATGAAGTTTGTTTGTTGAGTTTAAAATCGTGTAAGTGTGCGGATTTAACATCTTCCGATGTGATCGTTAATGACTACCAAAGCAAAAGCACGAGATGCGTCGACATATTTTGCCTTCTCTATGAACAACACTAATCTAAATTTAACTCAATCTAGGCTTTTGGCTGCGAACTTTAAAATGCATGGAACAGTTCTCTTCGTCTTTTTTATTTCAGCAAAAGAGAACGTTCAAGAGGAGACTGTTTACAATTCAGATTGAAAAACCATTAATCTCAAGCTCCGATGAGATCTTCTATCGTCGTCAAATTGACAGTCTCTTTCAAAGTTGTAGCAGCCTGTGCAAACAATGAAAGTCAAAAGTCACAAATACAATTGGTCAAGTGTTTGTTGGAATATAATTTCAAAAAATCAGTTAAACCATTTAAAAAAAGTAAAATGATATAATTTAGGTTATGAGAAATTTGTAACTTTGCACGGTAGAATTTAGATTATAAGGATTTTGATTTATAGATGGAATGTTATGAAACAGAAATAAGATAAAAAGAGTGTTTTCTCTGTGGTCTAATAATCGAGACAAATGATACTGATAAAGCCGAAGTTATTAGATCTCGTTGGCGTCGGCCAATTGTTAGATATGTGATTTGCTCTTCTTTTCTTTCTTTCTTCTTCGTGTTGTATCTCTTTTGATTTCTTCTCAAAAAGAAAGACATGGTCGGTGAGAATATGAAGCTCTGTCTTCCAAAGACGAAAAAGACATTTTCAACGTCTACACTTCCATCTTCTATCACTTTACCTATCATTTATAGCTATTGTTTTTATTAATGAAATTAGTTGTTTGAGAAAATCGGATGGTATGAAAATTGGTGTTTTTGGTTGAAATGAGTTAGCTATGTAAAAGTTGGTGTCTAGATATGGGCTCAATTTTCCATGGTTATAAATTTTGTTTGATAAGGCCTCAGTCTTATTTTTGTGACCCAATAAGACTATCCATTTGAGTAAAGGAAGCTCCAAACGAATGAGTTTTTTAAGATTAATGGTCACAAATAGTAAGTAGTAATTTGTAGGAGAATAAAAGATATTATTGGGGTAGGAAAAGAAGAAAAAGAATGAGAGGTCAAGTCAAAAGAAGTCCACATCACATGTCACTTCTCACGCAAAAGCATACCAATGGCTTGTCTTGTCAAATCATTCTGCTTCTCGACAAAATCTTACTTCCTTACACTTATATATATATATATATATATATATATATATCCTGTTGAATTTTATCGGAGAAATTATGGTAGATCAGTATTTTTCTGGGTAAATTAAGCAAATTACATATATACGTCACAATAAGCAAATAGAGTTATCTATCGTGACATATCATAATATAAATACATGCATAATGTACACGTATATATTTTATTTGATTTTGCATGCAATTGATTAGAAAGTTGAGAAACTTTGATCGAGAAGTAGGTACAGATAGAGTAATAACAGCCTTTGGAAAAACTAGAACATTATTATATGTGACTACACTCAAAGATTTTGTTCTATGTTTTAACTTTTTTAACTGTTCAAGTAAAATCTTCTTTCTACAAACAACAGTGATCATTCACTGTTTCACAACCTGTCTTTTTTTGTTTGTTCACTCTTTCTTAGAATAATTACATTTATTTGTATTTATAATTTTCAATCCTTAACATACACTTCTTCTGTCTTATGCCACTATACTTAGCCGCAGAACTGAATACTCCAGCTTTTCTTGTCTCTTTTTTATACACAGATAATATGCATATCGATTTTTTTTGTCACCAACTTTTTAAAAAAATTATAATATTTTAAGTGAATATAATATCACTACTTTCATGGTTATAAATTCAGTTAAAAAATTATACAAAAAATTAGATGTGAATATAACTCCAGATGTATAATAATATTTTTCATACTATTTGTGAGTAAATGAAGTTCTTTGCATAAATAGTACTGGTTATTACATTTGATGGTTGTTTCATTTATTTAATTTTCATTTATGATAATTTGACCACACTCTATAGTTAATAAGCAAGAGGTTTTTTCATTTATATCTCTAGTCTTTGTCAGTCAAAATAATCAATGACTCTAGTTCTTCAAATTCGGTTTCAATGCAGTAAAAAGTGTGGACCTAATTTGTAAAATGTATATAAAATGTTTTCCAGTTTCGTATTATGTAATATAATATTAATTTAACAAATTATTATCTTAGACGACCCACATATGTCTCAAATCGTTTACTAAATTAACCAAAGTCTCAAACTAACCTATTATTTTGTTACAATTGTGCAATAGTTATGAAATTAATTCATAAATTAATTGAATCTGACTGGATACGGATAACTATAATTTTGATGCAAATTACAATCTATATTTTTCGTTATTTATTCGATACAATTTATAACGAATATTTGCTATGATTATATTTGTAGCAAAATTTCTTGCTATAAACAAAAAATTAAGTGGGTTATATATAAGTTTTTAAGAATATGGTAGTAAAAGAAAACATTTTTCATTTAACTAAAATCCTTTTGATTTATTGAAATTTTATGTCTTAAAACTCAAAATATGTAAATGCATTTAATGTAGTGGCATGTGGTAAGTTCACTAAAGACAAATGTATTTGTATATTTAGGTACCGAGTCTTATTGAAATTATATAAAAAATTAACTATTGGACCGGTAATTGTGGTAAAATGTTGTAAAAAAGATTTTGTTTTAGTTGCAAATGATCGATATTACGATATGAATCTCATGATGATCATATCTTAGCGTATGGCTTTTTCAGTTAACATAGATTCACATGATTCTTACTTACTTAACGAATTGTATTGATTTAATCTAAATGAATCTCGTGTGTCTTTTATAGAGAGGCTTTGAGCATAATAAGTACAACGACCACAAACCTTCATCATCCAAAAAACCATCCAAGTTGACAACTTATAAATTTTTTATGTGTCAACAAAGAAAAGTCATCAGTTTCTTTTGAGTGGCCAAGTGATCTTGACGACGACTTTGAATGTAACTAGTCAAACTTATCTTGATTTCATGTTAATTTTTTTTATTAATTTTATATGCAAATATAAAAGTTTATATGTGAAAGAGCAAAAGAACACCAACGACTGAAGGGCGTAGGGCTCAACAGAAATCATTTGTGGATGGGACTAGTTTCCGAAGAGGACGATTCATACCATTAGGTCTAGAATACTTTTAGGATTTCCTTTGTCCATAATTAGATCAATATAATCTAATTTATAATTCAAACCTTAAATTTTCATATGTAGAGTGGCCTGACTATCTGAAATCATAAATGAAATCATAATTTCATTAAAAAATGACAGACATTTAACAAAATGACCATATATATATAAATACTTTTCAAAATATAATATTTTCTTTTTCTTACAATTTTTATTTCATTTTATAAAGTGTTTACATATCTCTACGCAAGATTAAATACATTTTATACTGTAACTATTATTATTTTGTCGTCTCTTATATGGTGGAGTTCTATTAACTTATAATAGAAAATAATCTGATTGATAAAAAAAGTTAAGTTTTTAAATCTATGTTTTATGTAAATGTTCGAGTTTTAGAATTTATAAATGGTAAATTGTTCCTCAGATTAATAAACAAAACTCTTGACCAACCAGTAAACTAATGGCCTTCCACATGTACATTCTACCAATGGTCTATGTTAATTTTTTCTACCAATTAATTAATGAAATAATATGAAAAGATGGAACATAAAAACATGTAGTTATGAATTAATATGAACATCGGTAAAATAGATAATAAAGTCAAAGAACGAAATTTCTATATTCTTTATTTGTTCAAACCAATTCGTTAGTTATTTACTGTTCAAGAACGGACAGATTTACAAATGAGGTATAATATCAAGAAACTCGTTAAGTGTATAATCTCACATGTACATTTACTAAATATATATTTAATTTATGGGATTAGGTATAAATAGTAGCTATACATTTAACATTTATCGATCTTGTATAGTATAAAAATAAAGTTTGTCAGGAAATTAACAGTAAAATTTAGTTGGTCACGGTAAAATGAAAAATGGAAAAAAATTAAGAAAACAATAGACTTATATTAATCTAATGGGATATAAAATAATCTACAATGTCAATCTGTTTAAAAGGTCACATATATAACTTTTATCTAAAGACTTAACTCTTCAACGAATGACACTGCTTCGAGATGATGCTATATTGACCATGAAACAATTGTAAAGTTAATGTATCACAAAATGTAGAAGAATAAAAAATTAAAAACCCACTAAAATGATCAGGAAGCAAAACCCTAGGATCGGATATTGCGAGGGGTCCAATCCAAAGAAGGTGAATCTTTATCAATAATAAATGAAATTAATATATTATAAGACAATATACATGTCGTTGTGACATATGTATAAGTTTTATAAACTAAGATATAATTCCTTGCAACTTTTTGTAGTTTTATGCACAAAAAAAATCATTTCGATGCAAAATGTGGGTGGTAGAAAAGATGAAAACAAACAAAAACAAGAAGAAGAAAATTATGATTTATTTTAATATTTAAAAGAGTGAAAAGACAAGACAAACGTCAAATCGGATCTCTATCTTATCATACGACTGCCAGTGCCTTATTGTGAATTGTCATTTTTTCAGTAATATTTTCCATTTTTTCTCAAACTACAAAACAAATTAGAACTTAATAAATATAAGATATAGATAGATTTGGAAAAGAGAACACTTTCTTTCTTTATTTATTTTTCTGTCAAAGCAAAAAATGGAAGGAGGAAATATTTATGATACCACACGTGTGTTCCTGACTGACCTCACCATTTGATTAACGGTCCATCCAATGAGAAAACTATTCTAACTAAATAATCAAGTCAAATAAATCTAATTTTTAAGAAAAAATATTAAATAATACTAATTTTCGACAAAAAAAAATAGTAATACTAATCTTCTGTTTAACTACTAGATCACAATTTTTATTTTAAAGTTTTAGAAGAATACATTTAAAGATTTTAATACCTATTACAAAAATAAAACATAAAAAATTTGAACTAAAAAGAAAAAAGCAAAATAGAATCGTTGATCTAATTTTCCGTTTCTTCTCTTCTATATCGAAGAGGATGGAGAAGAATGATTTCAAAGAGAAAAAAAATTGAATCTATTTTTGCATATCATAAAAGTTTTAATGGAGCATTGGATAACCTCCTAGAAATAACAAAACAAGATGATTTTGTACCCCGAAAGGGTCGTCAGCGGATTTTAGCACCGAACCATGTAGTGTCGTTCTGATAGATTTATTTTTGATTGACAGTAGACATATATTCTTATTGTCGGTAGACCTTTATTCTTATTGACATTAAACTTTTATATTTTCCAATCATGTATCTCCTTTTGAAGGGAGTTCAGTAGTAAGTCGAATCACGCATGGTGCAACATCTTCTCCGGCGATATACCATCCATTTGAAAAAGTTAAAGAAAATAAAATGAATCGATTGCTTAAATATGTGAAGGCTGATTTTAAGTCATCTTATTTTGCATGGTAAACGTGTAGTATGCTTAATTTTGCAGTTATAGTAAACGTATTTAAATTTTTGCAGTAAACTTATGATCTTTGGTTTATTTACGCAGCATATGTCATCTGGTATGAATTTTTTCGTCAAAGGTCTTTGCAAACAACATGCCCATATCGGACCAATAGGATTGCTTTTCATGATCCAGTTTTGACATATTGTTGGTGTATGCAATACAAGAATAACTACATTGGAAAGGAGAAGAAGTGAATTTTCCTAATTCGTTTATTGAGATGTTCAACGATGATATTCCTCTATTTGCTGCGACCATAATAGTAATGATAGACTCATATAGCGGTAGACTATTTTCACGTGATGGCCAAATAGTAATGGTGGACTTATGTAGACTTTTCTTTAAATTATGATATAAATCAGACAACAACAGAAAGGCATATAGTTCATATACATCACAGTAACATTGTCTTTTCCGAAACAAATATAATAAACTTAATTCAAATCAAATATGTCTAGATGGACATGTCCTATAGTTATGGCCGACTTAATTACACTTGCGACATGTGCTAGTCGACTCAAATGCACTTTTAATTCGTGAGTTTTTTGGTCAACCTGGTTGTTGATGTACAATAGGAGGTTTACAAACTTTCTTAGCAACATCATCGGAGGTCAGTAGTGCAACATCTCTTGGCATTACACTTTTTGAATATGCATTGTACAAGTAGTTTGTTTGGTAGTACGAATGAATGAGGGAGATCATCGAACACTTTGCTTCTTGAGTTGCTGCAATGGCATGGACACAAGGTATTTTTTTCAAGTCAAGCCGACAGAAAGTGCACTTTTCTTAGTTAAAGTGATGATATATGAAGATGTTGAGCCATTAACTTGTGTGAGATCGTCATCAGTCATATGCACATTATAATGGATACCATCGTTGACATAACAAGTCTACCATAATATAAAAATAAATTTTTTAATGTTTCACAAAAAGTCCACCATTGTTGCTACCTTTAAGAGTTTTTCAACTGTAGTTGTTAGCGTTGTTGTCATAAACACTTGCATTTATCCACTTTTATCAAATAACCATGAAGTGCAAGATTTAAAGCTTCAATCTGCCAAAATAATTCATTGAATTCATCAACTATATATGCAGTTTCAGCCTTCTTCACTAGCCTAAAAGATTATCCCCTTTTGAATTAGAACAAAATGTTTTTATGCAGCTGATAGCCAAATGTTTTTATGCAAAATGTTTTTATGCACACGATAAAAATTTTTTATTGTTGATGTACAATAGGAGGTTTACAAACTTTCTTAGCAACATCATCGGAGGTCAGTAGTGCAACATCTCTTGGCATTACACTTTTTGAATATGCATTGTACAAGTAGTTTGTTTGGTAGTACGAATGAATGAGGGAGATCATCGAACACTTTGCTTCTTGAGTTGCTGCAATGGCATGGACACAAGGTATTTTTTTCAAGTCAAGCCGACAGAAAGTGCACTTTTCTTAGTTAAAGTGATGATATATGAAGATGTTGAGCCATTAACTTGTGTGAGATCGTCATCAGTCATATGCACATTATAATGGATACCATCGTTGACATAACAAGTCTACCATAATATAAAAATAAATTTTTTAATGTTTCACAAAAAGTCCACCATTGTTGCTACCTTTAAGAGTTTTTCAACTGTAGTTGTTAGCGTTGTTGTCATAAACACTTGCATTTATCCACTTTTATCAAATAACCATGAAGTGCAAGATTTAAAGCTTCAATCTGCCAAAATAATTCATTGAATTCATCAACTATATATGCAGTTTCAGCCTTCTTCACTAGCCTAAAAGATTATCCCCTTTTGAATTAGAACAAAATGTTTTTATGCAGCTGATAGCCAAATGTTTTTATGCAAAATGTTTTTATACACACGATAAAAAATTTTTATTGCACTACTTATTGATTGGTGCCTATCTGAAATCATGGAAAGTTCTTCATCATCTGATATAACACGGTTCAATTATCTAAAAAACCATTCTCAAGACTCATCATTCTCAGCGTCAACAATAACAAATGTTATTCCATATATATTAAAATTCTCATCTTGCATGCTAGCAGTTAGGAGAGTACCTTTATATTTTCCTTGTAAATAAGCCCCATCAATAACAACCACTTTCCTCAAATATAGAAATCCTTCAATGCTTGCTCCAAATGCGATAAACAAAAACTTGAAACTATCATCCTCGTCTACTTCAAGTTTTATAAGTGTACCTGGATTAGCCTGTCTAATCATGTATAAGTATGAAGGAAGCTCTTCAAAGTTACTCTCTAGAGTTCCCATAACTAATTTTCGTGCTCGCTTCAATGTATGTTGCGCCTTCCAATACTCCACCTAATATATCAAGAAATAGGTCTTACCATAAGAGAAGTATTTTACAAAAACAAGCCTACCATTGAAAAATGTTCTGAAGAATAATTCTATCATCAAGGAGAGTACGTCAGAAAATAAGTTTGCCGTCAAAATGGTTAGAAACAAACATGTAAGCCAAAGTTTTTATTAAGGGAACCTCAACACATAGTCAAATTCTATCTTTTCTACATAGTTGCATAAATCCACTCAATTGTCTTGAACTACTTACAAATACAAGAAGAGTATCTTTTGGTAATTTTTGCATAAACTCTTTGGGTAATATGTAACTTAATTGTACCTCATGAGAGCATCAATTTAAACCAAAATCTTCATATATCATCCCAACAAAATCTGTAAAATTTATTTCCTCATCCACATCCAAAACTCTACATCCTTTACATTTGTCAACAAAAAAGTACAATCTATTTCTTCAAATTTCCATTTTTCACTTACTATCAAAATATGATTCATTGATAGGACAAGTGCACCAAGATCTGATTATTATGAGTGTCGGAAACTAAAGCTTAGAACAAAAAACCCATTTTCGTGGAGCTTCACATCTAAAAGAAGAAGAAGGTCGGCCAATATTAAGTAACATAAGGGCATAATTATCTTTTTGCATCTAGGGTTTTACATTGAAACAAATCTATCATAAAAAAAAAGTCTACCATTATACTCAAATAAGTTTATTGTTTCAAATCATTTTACTTAGAGATAGATAAAGATACATGCATTTTATAAGGAAAAATTGACCTTTTACAATCAAAGAAATTTACCATAACACAAATAAATCTACTGTTGTATGAAAAATAAATTTATCGTCAAATGAAAATTATGTCTTATTTGGTGTAAAGTAAGTCTACCATCAAATATTAATTGTATGTCATCATGTAAATGTAAAGTCTACCATTAAGTCACAATAACTCTACCGTGAAAAATATTAATGTCATATTTGACACAAAAATAGTCTTCTATCTAATAAGAAAAAGTCTACCATTAAGCGAATGAAACGTTTTTCATCGAGTCAAAAGAAGTCTACCATATAATATAAATGATGCACAAAACAAGTCAACTGCTGAACAAAAATAACTCTACCACAACACAATCTAAAATTTTAATGTGACAAATAATTAAGCATACCATCAATTTAAAGAAACTCTCTAAAGCAAATGAAATATGTCTACCATTATGGATACAATAATTGTACCGTTGAATGAAAATAAATTTACTATCAAATAGAAAATGAGTCAACAGACGGACAATATAATATCAAAAATAAATAAATCTACCATTGGATATAAATAAAGTCTACCACAATGGTCAATTTATTGCAGTATAAATTCAACTCAAAGTAAGTCTATTATTAAATAACAGAAAACCTACAATCAAAAATCAAAAATATCTACTATAGTAAGAAAATTAAGTTTACTATTACAGATAAATCACGGTAAAATAAATCTACTACTAAAGAAAATAAAATCTACAATTAAAAGCCAAACAAATCTATCTTTGGCTTGGATATTAACTCTACTGTCGTAGATTAGTGAAATTTAGAATGATCTACCATTACATGAATCATGAACCTACCATCACTGATCAGATAAGTATACCGTTACATGATAAGTTCAACGAATTGTATAAGGTAAACAAGACTACTGTCAGATAAAATCATATCTAGTCTATCATCAGTTTATACAAAGTCTATTGTTAAACTGTTATTTCTTTATGCAAATATATATAAATAGATCTACCATCACATATAATAAATCTACCACTATTATCCGTTTTACATATACAATAGATTTTATTAATGGTTTTTCGTAAATTGATTTTTTGTTAACAAATGAATAAAGAGTATATTGGTATTAAATGAGGTCTAAAATATATTTGAGTAATATTCAAAATAAGAAGATTATTCTAACAATTAAATAATATATTGAGATCATTTTAGTCTGTTTTTTTTAGACAAAACTCATTATATAATACAAAGTTTTTTTGAAAATAATTGGATCAAAAAAACTTAATTCATAATTTAATCCAATTACTAATTAAAATATATTTCTAATTATATAATAGAAGAAAATAAAATTCATGTTATATAATCATTAGCTAATTATCGTGACTATTACATAAGTTTGGTAAAAAAATTAATCAAAATTTTAGTAAATTATACTCTTTTGAAAAATGTATATAAGATAGGTAAAAAAGTAAAAGAAAAATGAAAAAAAAAAAAAAAAGGTGTCCGACAGAAGGACCCAATCAACCCGGTTGATACGCATCCCCATGCTCTTCAACTCTCCTCCACCAATTTATTATATTTTCATTATTTATTGTTTTTATTGCTTTTGTTTTGTTTTTAATCTGCATTATTAGTTCTATTTTTACATTTACAACATAATTGTTTATTTCATATTCTCCCACGCTTCTAAGCTGAACTATGTAATTTCGGAAAGAAAAAAATCAAACTGCTTTACCTAAGCATGTAACAAATTCGTGTTTCACAATCATACAGTTAGATTATGTATATTATCTTTTATATTCTAGATTCAGCATGCATAATGCATGTTTGTTATAATGACCACAAAAAATGCATGCTTGTTGGTAGAAAAAAATTAAAATAGTAAATGATAATATTTAGTTCTTTCTAAAATATTAATGAATGAGGCCAAGAAACAGGTAGTACCTTTGGTTTGAATCTGATTTATTTAAGTTGTAGATGAAAATTTTGAAATTCGTTCAGCTCTAATTGAAAAACTTAGGTTATAAATTGGGTAATGGTTACTTGTTGACAAAAATATATATATTAATGAATGGTTTTGTAGATGAATTCTTTTTATATGTTTTTTTAACATAATCATATCGACAGAATTTAATCTATAATACATTTTATAGGAGATTAATTACGTAGCCACACTTAAAATTAAATTTTGGTAAAAAATATTTAATCACTTAACAAAATATTTGGATAGAGAATATTTTTAAATTAAATCGTTAATTTTATTGTAATAGTTTTTCTTTTTTCGATAATGCGTCGATCCAGTCTGCTGATTTTTCTTTTCTTGCTTATAGGCTGACAAATTGGTTGGTTTAGGTTTACTTCTTTTATTCAGTCTTGGTTGTGGATTTTAATTTGCTGAAGTCCATCCATTAACACGCTTAACGAAATATTTGGGGTAGAGAAGAATTTTTTTATTAACGTTGGACCACTACTAACCGATTTATCAGCTAAATTCTTATATAATATAAATAGTAAAATTTAATTTCTAAATTTGTAAATATATATATATATATATATTAGTAAACTTAACACTTGTCATTAAATTAAATACCACTTACAAATATATAATAGAAAGAAGATTCTGAAAATTGAATCGTTAATTTTAGTTTAATGTATTTTTAAGTGAAAACCTCAAATTTTCTGCTATATTCAATCATCATTTATTATTTTGCAGAAAAATAAGTAAGAGATTATGTAGTAAATAAAAAGTGAGAAAATAGAAGAGAAAAGAGGGTGAGAAATGGAACAACGGTCAAACACAAAACAATCAAATCATATTAACGAAGTTAGTACAGTCAAGTCTTTTGTTAATACAGTCAAGTCTTTTGCCTTAACGAATTAGGCTAATGTTCTTATCCATCACCGTCCTCTCCACTTTACCATTCTATCCTCATTCTTGCATTTAATTACATATTAGCCACTGTTTAATTACAATACGCATGCTTATATATTGGGGTTTCTGAAAGTGATCATGGATTTTTCTGATATAAATGTGTCAATGCTTTTATTTTAATGTTTTCCATAGACGTGTCGTGTCGTGGTGTATACTATAACTTGACAATGGCACACAAATATTAATGCGATACAACAAAAAGACATTGTAAGTATAAGTGTGATCGATCCAAATCAATTCCTATTACATTTTAAGTTTTAATGTTAAGAAAATTTGGTCCAGATAAGTTTGCTAAATTTCTCTACTATTTTAGTTTGCTGTAAACAAATCTTTTGACTTCATCCCCAATAAATTAATTAAAGGGAAATCAGTATAAATGATACACCTTTATTTATTTATTTATCAAATAAAATAAAATCTTAAGTCAATTATCCTAAATCAGATATTTAATGTATTTATACAATATTTTCATTATAATATTTTCATATAATCTTATTTTTCTTCTTTACTCATTCTGTATTTCTTTAATTCTATTTTCACTATATAAATTTTAATATAAAAAACGAAATCAAAACTAAAAATTCTTTTATATAGAATAAAAAAATTTCTACACATACTAAGACTTAAATTTTTTAAAGATGATTTTTTGTAACTAAAAGTGAATATATTATTAACTAAATTTATATAGAACAATAATATATACAATGTCTTTTGATATAGTATATTTTTTAAAACCATCAATTTATACATATTTTTAGAAAATATTACTAGTTTTAATTATTTGTTTTTTTATTCCTCCTATCTTCCTAGTACTTTTACTTCTCTTCCTATTTCTCCCGGACTCTTTTTCCTCTCCTTTTTTATTATTTTTTTCCAATTCATTCTCATCATCATCTTTATCATCATCCTCCTACATTTGTATTTATCATTCTTTTTATATTTATCAATCTCATTTTTTACTTCTTCTCTATTTTCTCATCCTTGTATACCATATAAATGAATAGTTTTTGTTATTCTATAGTATTGGTTATATATTGTATAGTAGTTCTATACTATATAGCATAATTTTACTGTAGCAAGAAAACATCTCAAGTTTCTCTACATAAGTTTTCTATTTTTAATTTTAATTTTAATTTTAAACACAATAAATTAAAAGGTTAGAATTTTAAATAGTTAGAAATTATGCTATATATTTAAATACCTCAATTCATATGGTATATATTTAATTAAATTAGTAATTTAGGCTATTTCAATAATTTCCCTAAATAAAATGCACCAAACAATTTTATTTTTCAAATTTGTGTTCAACTACATACATCATCCGGAATCTATAAGAATTTCTCCAAATATACATACTTCAGTCTCTATATATATTTTGATAACCTCCAACTTCGATTCAAAATCCTATTCTCTAGAAGTTTAGAAGAAGCCTTTAAATATTCTTTTGGACTCCACCGTCTATGATATTGTCAATAGAACTAGTTCGTCTAGATGTCTCTATAAATTCTCACCATACTAAAGGAAGAAAACATGAAATCCCGTTTCTTTAATTAGAAGATTCAGACATTCGATCTTATTTCCTTTACCTTCGGTACTGGTTGTTAGTTATGCCATTATAAGAATGCAAACAATTTGGTATAACGAATTATACATGTCCCGAATTTTTTCTTCCACAATTTCCCGAAAAACTGTTTTGAGTTAGAACTTAGAAGGACTTGAATCGTATAAAATATACAACAAGCATTACGAATTTGGTATACTTATGTTATTTTGGAGTTCTTCTAAATCACGAAACCCCATTTTACATGACGCAAGAACAACATGTACATACAACAATGACGTTGATTGGGTTTCAAATAAGTCGTGTAATTACGAAGCCAAAAAAAAGTCGCTAAAGATATTTTCTTTGCTACTATAATTAAGTATGTGATTATGTATGCGACTAAAGTGTCTTAGTTAGTCGGCAGGTAATTATATTAACTTATCTAGTCACATTATTAAATGCTTAGTTTCTTCTTGATAATTAAAGAAACTAATCATTTCTCATCTTTCCAAATTCGATTGTTCCCCAAAAGGATTTGACCCGTACTTCGATGTTAAGCAAACACATTTCCCACATAAAGTAACAAATGAAATCACTAAAATTTCTTCAAAACTCTAGTTGTGGATTTGCTTCTTAATTATGACAAAAGAAAAAACAAAACAAAATTCCAATTTGCTCCTAGCCAATAAATAAAAGCACAAACGTCAACATTAATCATATATATATTTATATTAAAATTTAATTCGAGACCCCCCGGTCCGCCCATTCAGATCTCTGTCTCTCTCTCAAACACTATACACTCTCTCTCTCTTTCTCTCTTCTTCATCTTCTACATGATGATGAATTAGTAGCTAGCTTATAAAGATCAAAGCTTAACCCTTCTTCACTTTAGAAATTCTTTCCTACATCTCTTAAACTTTGTTTCATTGTTCCCTTCAAAACCCCAGTTTGCTTTCACCATGAGCACTACTTTTGAAGAATCTCTGAAATCTCTCTCGTTAGATTACTTAAACCTTTTAATCAACGGTCAAGCTTTCTCCGACGTCACTTTCAGCGTCGAAGGCCGGTTAGTTCATGCTCACCGTTGCATCCTCGCAGCTCGTAGTCTCTTCTTCCGCAAATTCTTCTGTGGACCAGATCCTTCACAAACCGGAGCTGAATCAGCTAACCAAACCGGTATAGGAGCTAGAGCAGCTGCAATAGGAGGAGTCATACCGGTTAACTCGGTTGGTTATGAAGTTTTCTTACTTCTACTTCAGTTCTTATACAGTGGTCAAGTCTCAATCGTACCACATAAACATGAACCAAGATCGAATTGTGGAGATAGAGGTTGTT
>JAKUCM010002137.1:0-49539 GCA_023374145.1 Lepidium sativum
ATAGGATTGAGTCTAGAGTTTTGGGAACCATCTTGTTAATGATAGACATTCTTGCTAGGTTGATTGGCTAGTAACCATAGTGAACTCTTAGACCTGCGTTTTTCTTCCCTTTCGAAACCTAATTGGTAGATCATTCGCCTTTGAAACCTTTGCTTATGTTGTGTCTCGAAAGGACCTGGTTTGTTTCCTCTTAAATTGAATTTAACTTTGTCAAATTAGGGGCTTGAGATGCATTGAGTTTGATCCTTCCTTGAGCTTAACCTGTCAATTAGAAACATTAGAACGAAAAATAATTCAGCTCACTTTATGAGGTCTAAGGTGAACGGGGACTGTGCGTAAACCCGTACTTTCTTGTGTTCATTGATAAAACCAATATGATATTGCCTAAGGTGAAAGGGGACTGTGCGTAAACCCGTACTTTTTTGTGTTCACTGAGAAAGCTAAGATATTGACGCCTAAGGTGAATCAGGGTTGTGCGTAAACCCGTACTTCCTTGCATTCATTGATAAAGCTGGAGCAAAAATCATGAGTTTGAGCAAAAACTGAATATAAAAAAATGAATGATAAATGTGTTGAAGCAATTAAGTCTTGGTAAGCTCTTGGAAGTTGCATCAATATGACTATGATCAATAACCCCTCTTGAGGCTTGCACCTTTGGAACTAGGAATCAAATTTGTGTTTCTTAAGAGTCCATCTAAGCACTAGGGATATTTGGTTAGGATGCTAAGCCTTGACGAGAGTAGATTGTGTTTTTACAATGGAATAAGGGTTCACTTGTGGATTACAGTTTGTTGGCTGGTAGGTTGTTTGTTTGAAGCGAGATGTTCCCTTTGTCAGCAACCTCTCTTCCATCTTAGCTCTATGCGTTTGCTTGAGGGCAAACAAAGTCTAAGTTTGGGGAGGTTGATATACACGCATTTTAACATATTTTAGGAACCATTTCTAGTTCACTTTTCATACATATATGTTGCATTTACGTCATATTCGAGTCATATATAGGTGTTACGTGCATGTTACATTTGCATAGCATACACATTGCATTTTGGGTTATTTTAAGGAAATGGGACTCGGACTGGCACTCAGCGGTAACTTACCCAGTGGGACTCGGACTGGCACTCAGCGGTAACTTACCCAGTGGGACTCAGACTGTCACTCAGCGGTAATTTACCTAGTGGGACTCGGACTGGCACTCAGCGGTAACTTACCCAGTGGGACTCGGACTGTCACTCAGCGGTAACTTCCCCAGTGGGACTCGGACTGGCACTCAGCGGTAACTTACCCAGTGGGACTCGGACTGTCACTCAGCGGTAACTGCCCCAGTGGGACTCGGACTGTCACTCAGCGGTAACTTCCCCAGTGGGATTTCACCTTTGACGTGCCAAGTCAACTTCACCTTTGACATGCCAAGTCAACTTCACCTTTGGCGTGCCAAGTCAACTTTACTCCTGACAGGCCAAGCCCACTACGCCTTTGACGGTTCAATGACTCGACTCGGCCCACGAAGTCGAGTCAACTATCTTTCTTAACTTTTCCTTTTTTTTTACTTTTTAGGTAAAACGGGGGAACGAGTATAAATACCCCCGTAAGGTTACAAAGAAAAACACGCTTGAACAGTGTTTCAGAACCCTTCGAGTTTTTCCATTGTTGTAATCCCAGAACAAGAACTCCACTTTCATTTTATGATCTTTTGAATTTAGTTTCAGTTTGTTTTTACTCTCAGTTTTATTTCTAAATTTTATTATTATGTCTTCCACCTTTAGTATTATCTTGATTGTTTTACCTATGAAGTCTGAGTAGTTAATTTAGGGTTCCTGAGGGAACGGACTAGATCAGCGTGGACCTTAAAGTCATCTAAGTCACTTAACAGTAGAATAATATCATCTCTTTTGTTTTGGTGTTGTTAATGCTTGTTCCTTTTTGATTAATTTAACTCCCGACGGGTGCATTGAACCATCTGACTTAACCGTTTCAAAGATCTACATTCTTAGCCTAAGGGATTAGTCGTCTAAGGTGTTTATTAGGCTCGTTTAAACTGTTGTTTCATGCTAGCTAGGTTGTTAATCGCTTATGATGATAAGGTATGTTGATAGCTTTGCTAAGGCTGTTTACCACGAGAGTGGACTCAGTAGTTATGAGTTTATTGCCTAGAGATCTGCTCTGTGAGAGTTTGTTAAGCGATTTAGTGACTTTAAGTGAAACGCTGATCCGTGATTTCCGCCCCTTAAGAAACTCTTTCTCTTATTCATTGTTTACACTTGACATTTGTTCTTTACTGCACTTTGTTACGCTATTTGTTCTTTACTGCACTTCGTTACGCTATTTGCTCTTTACTGCACTTTGTTATGCTATTTGCTCTTTACTGCACTTTGTTACGCTATTTGCTATTTACTGCACTTGTCACGCTGTGTGCTCTTACTGAACTTTGTTCCGCTGTTATTTTCTACCTCACTTGGATCCGTTGTTTACTTTTCACTTTTGTTTTCGGTTCTCGTTGTCTAAATTGCTCACTTAGGTCGATAGATAACAAACCACTTAATTGACATGGCTTGAATTAGAGTAGTCTATCACATTTTAATTGCTAGTTACACTCCCACTTGGATTGACACCTATTGTACTACATCGACATTAGTATAATAGGATTTGAAAAACATTGAAAAATCTTGTTATCAGTTACGTAGGTTTGTGTTTTCTTATATAGGTAGGTTTTGTGACGTGCTTGTAAGGTTATAAGTTTTTTTCTCCTAATTTCAATATATGTCCGCTATTATGTTGATGTTTTGAAAAAAGACATTACCCAGAAGTTACACCATTTAGAAGTCGCCGGATTGCTTTTGTTGATATGGAGTTTTCAAGAATGTGAGCTAACGAGTACCAGAATGACTTCCTTTGATGCAAGGGCATGAATTACCGGTTTGAGGCAGGGAACATAGTCCTTTAACAAGGGAAAGAGGGTAGGTATGCTGCTTGGAAGAAATAAGTTTCGGAGGTGTATTGGGTGAACATTGCACACAACATTGGGGGAGCTAATTGGGTAGCGTTGGAGGTAGACTTGCTTATTTTCTAATCGATGAAGGCTTACAAATCCTTGTTAGCAACATCCTCAAGAACAGGTGTAGCAGCATCTCGAGGCTTAATACACTTTGCGTAGGCATTGTACAAAGTTGTTGTGTGGTAATACCAATGAGGGAGAGAGACTATTTGATGACTAGCACTTTTGGCGGCAGCTAGGGCATGGACGCAAGGAATTTTGTCCACATCAATCCTCTTGCATGAAAATTTTCTCTTCGGCAAATTGACCACATTAGATGAGGTGTGGTTTGTCACATGTGCTTCATGTTCATTTATTTGTTGTACCGCGAATATTTTAGCTTCCTCAACTCTCCCCTACAACGTCAATAACTAAACATACATTGTTAATACTAAAACCTGCATTAATAATATGTAAACCTACATAAGAAGACGTAAAACCTACTTAACATACCAAAACCTACATTAGAGGAAGTAAAACCTACACAAGAGGACGCAAAACCACATAGCATAGCAAACCCTACATAGCATTCCAAAACTTACATAAGAGGACGTAAAACCTACATAACAGGAACTAACAACCTACATAACAAGAAGTAAAAACCGACATAACAGGAAGTAAAAACATACATAACATGACGTAAAGCCTACATACCTTTAGCACTTTTTCAACACTAGAAGTGAGAGATGTTATCATTAGACTTGCTTTTTTTCTTCCTATTTGCGAACCATCATGTTAACATGGACCTTATCGCATCAACAAGTTGCACAATTGAAAAATTCCATGCTTCACTCAAGGCATGATGATTGACTCAGCTATGTTCATTTTTGTGATATTGTACTTATTACCAGTGAAATGTACATGACTCCACAATCGAACATCAACACTAAGTATATAAACATGAAGGGGATGATTGAGTTTTCAAATATGTGCAAATAGGTCATTAATATCTTATAACCAATACGCAGTTGCCGCTCTTTTAAATAGCTCGAAAGACTCAACCCACCTAAACTTCAACAAGATGTTCTTGCGCAAATGGTAGGTGCATATACGACTACCTATAAGTGGGTATACTTTTTTATTGCATTTTGTATTGACTTATGCCTATTTGAAATTATTGTTAGTTTTTCATCATCCGGGATAATACGGTTAAGTTATCTAGAAAACCATTCCCAAGATTCATCATTCTTGGTGTCAACTACCCCGAACACAATTAGAAATATATTGAAATTTTCGTCTTGCATTGTGGCGCTAAGTAGAGTACCTTTATATTTACCTTGGACAAATTACCATGAAAATCACAACCTTACACATGAAGGGAAATCCATGGATGCTCGCATCAAACGCAATGAAGAGAAACTTGAGTTTGTTGTCTTGATCAACTTCAAGTTTTATTAGTGTGTCGGGATTCGCTATTCTTATCATGAATAAATACGTAGGTAGTTGTTCATAGCTGCTCTCAGAGAACCCTGTAACCAGCTGTCGGGCTTCCTTTAGGATCCGCTCTGCCTTCCAATATTTCATCTACATCAAAAACAAAAACCTAAATCTAAGACAACAAAGCTACATAACTGTGAAACCAAAACCCACATACCATACCAAAACCAACATAACATGAACCACAACCTACATAACATGAACGAAAGCCTACATAACATTAACCAAATCATACATAACATGAACCAAGATCTACATAACGTGAACCAAAGCCAATAGAATGCTAACCAAAACCTACATACCATACCAAAACCTACATAAAAGTGAACCAAAACATGCATAACGTTAACCAAAACCTACATAACGTGAACCAAGACCTAAATTACGCGAACCAAAGCCTATATATCATACCAAAGCCTATATATCATACCAAAACCTACTCATTAACGGTAGTTTCGTAATTTATTTTTTACAAAGGAGAAAGGGTTAAACAGTTTTATTTGACACTGAAAAATTAGATTTGTAATTTCAGTATGTTTGAACTATAAATGTAATTAACCCATGTTTTAATACTAGTTTAGTAATTCACCTAAAACAAAATAGACTATGTTGGTCTAGTGGTAAAATCTTATCTTATGAGCTTTAAGTCATGAGTTTTTCTCTTTCATCTTCTTTCTCATGATTTTTCCTCTAAATCCTAGATCTCGCGGCTACAACCATTAATGTCAATTTTTCTCACTCTTTTCATGTGCTTCCTTTATATAACGACAATATTTTGTAAATAATTTATCTAATTTCATTTTGATATTTAGTTTAAAAATTAAGTTTATGTGATATTTGATTTAAAAAAAAAGTTTTTCTCGGTTTAATGGTTTAGAACGATTAACGAGCTCATTAAGTTAGTAGAGCTCAATAACGAGCCTAAAGAATTAACTCTCTCTATAGTCTGCCTCCAAAGTTGGCATCAACCACGTTGGACCTCCTGAAGCCATATATGATGAGTCGAGAAACGCTCTGAGTAATACGCCTCGCTGCTTTATCAGCTCCCACCAAAGACATATGTAGTTCCCACACCGAGAAAGAAAACCCAAGGTTGTTTATATTTGTCAAGTATGTATTGAACTTTGGCAAAACCAATCTCTCCAACCGAAGATCTTGTGCATTCTTCATAGTCCATATTAAATCGTTGAACCCAGCACCTAACTTGTTATGACATGGAAGTAGTGCATTTCTTGCGTGATAGAGTACTTCCCCTTGGTGATCAGAAAAGTACATATAGTAATTTCTAAATATAAAGTGTTATTTTTATTTCGTTTTACAAGGTATTTATCACATTTCTAACAAAATGTAACAAATTTGATATTTCTGATTTTCCTTATGATAATATGTGTGGATTTATGTAAAACTATTAAAGTTTTAAAATAGTAGTAATATAATTGATTTTAAGTATAAAATTGACATCATTATAGTGGATATCGTTTTATATTTTGTAGAATTGATTTGTATTTTCCAAAACAAAAAATAAAATTAAAAAATGGTAAATTTAGTTTTATTTGCAAAAAAAACTATATCCTAAGATTTTTTACCAATAGCAAAAAAAAAAAGATTTTTTACCAAAATAAAATCTAAAATAATTTTAATCTACAATTCAGCGTCATTAATATCACAAAAAACAACCGATTTAAATTGAAAATAGACTCGAAACTGATAATGGATTTATGAAGAAAGAGATTGAAGATATTCATTCGTTATCCGTTGTCCTTCCTAATACATTTGTACTATAGCGATCTAGCTAACTACGCTTTTAGGTTTTTTTATTGATCCCTCAGATTGTTTAGGTCGCTTATTTTGAATGATAAAGGCCTTGTTCTTTTCGTAGTCGCTAGCGACAGCGACAACGACTGGCAACAGCGATTACTATTTCAGTTTTATGTTCTTTTAGCAGTCACTGCGACCAGTCGATGTGTTGTTCTTTTGTAGTCGCTAGCAACCAGCGACTACCATTTTTTTTATAATATTTGTTAAATTTTTAATTTATAATAACAATTAATATGTAATATCAAAATAAAAGAATTAAATAATAAATTTTAAAAAATTGTAATAATAAAACTTAGCAAAAAATAAAATATAAGTTAATATTTAAAATAATGTAAAATATAATATTTTAATTTTTAAATATAAAAATATGTATATTATTTATAATTTTTGTTATATTTAATATTTTATTTATATAAATTTTTTTTAACATTATACATTCATATATAAAATATAACAATTTATTATCTATCAGGTATATATGATATACAATTATTATATTACTAATATTTTAAAATTAGAATAAAGTAAAAAATATAGAACAAAAAATTATATTATATATTAATTTAAAAAAACTAAAAATATAAACAAAATATAAAGAATATAATATAGTAAAAAATTAACAACAAAAATTTATATTATATATTAAATTTTTATAATTTTATTTATTTATTAGTTTATATATATGTAAATTATATATGGATTTTTATAAAAATTTATAGGTAGCTACAAAATTTTAATTTATTTTTATATTTTATTTTATTTATTTTAATTTAGTCGTTATATTGTTTTTTTGGCATGGTTCAACGACTGATCTCAGCGACTAATCGCTGAATTTTCCAGCGACTGAAAAACGCAGTCGCTGGTCACTAGTGACTGGTCACTGCGATCAGTCCCTGTTTCAGCGACTGCCAGAAAAACATGATTTGGTCGTTGTCGTTAGTGACCGCGAAAAGAACATGACCAAACTCAGAGTTTTCATAGCCTACTCGGATTATTAGAATTTGATTTCGCTTGACAGTGAATGAAAAGTAGCCCTCTTTCCGACAAAAAAAAAAAAATCAATATGACATGTTTTTGTTGCTTATCTTTAATCTATTTAATCTTAATTTTCCTTTAATCCTCTTCATTGATCATTCACGAAGAAAATCTGGTTTCACCTCTCTCTCTTTCGACTTTCTTTTTGTCTTTTTTTTGGGTTAATTATTGTCAATTCCTTATTCGATTTTGGAGTTACATTTTTGTAAGTATTTTTTTTTCTCACTAATATTTTCTCGAGAAAATTTGTGAAAAATATGACTTATCTATCAGTTTATGCACCTGTCATTTCAATTCTGATGTCACTTATAAGTTACAAACTCTTCAGATCGTCGTGGAGACGATATATTTCTCTTTGAATTTGTCTTTTTGTTTTTTGTTTTCTCGATTTCTAATTTGTCTTCTTCTTCTTCCTCCGTTGCTCTGTTAACATGGTTCTGCTTTATTTGCTACGTTGCTTTTAACTTATTAGAAGTTAATTTCTTATAATTCACCGTTTTCGCCATTAAGTTTGCAGATTTATTAAAATTCGAAAAAAAATGGCGGAATTGAGATCGAAGTGGCGAGGTTTGAGATCGGTGATCTTAGTCTTTATCTATTTCGCTCTAGCTTTTGCCTTCGTCTCCGCTGAGAAAAGCTTCAAAGGAAATTTTCTTCGGTTTAAATCAGAGGAAACGCGGGAAATTGAACCCAGTTTCTTCTATAAAGCTGTCAATTTTCTTTGGGAATCTAATGAAACAGGTTATCATCATGTTTGGCCTGTAAGTTAACTCAATTCTCTCTTTCTGGTGATTCTTACGTAAGAATTGAACATTTTATTCATTTGAGTATTTTGTGTTTGTGCATTTCGAAATTCAGGAATTTGAGTTTAACTGGCAAATCGTTTTGGGAAGTCTTATTGGATTCTTTGGTGCTGCTTTTGGTAGTGTTGGTGGTGTAGGTGGAGGTGGAATTTTCGTACCTATGCTTACTTTGATTATTGGGTTTGATCCTAAATCAGCTACAGCTATTTCAAAGTGTAAGATAAACACATTCTCATTTGATGTGCTTTTCTTTTAGAGTTATGTGATAATGATATGAATTTTGATGGAATTCTAGGTATGATCATGGGTGCTTCTGTGTCAACTGTGTATTACAACCTCAAATTAAGACATCCTACGCTTGATATACCTATCATTGACTATGATCTCGCCTTGTTGATCCAGCCTATGCTAATGCTTGGTATTAGCGTTGGGGTTGCTTTCAATGTCATTCTTCCTGATTGGCTGGTCACTGTTTTACTTATCATCCTCTTTCTAGGTAATATGTTTTAGATATGTGGTAATAACTTATATTCGGTTGGACTTAGAATCACCATTCTTTAGAATTAATGTATGCTTGCAGGCACATCAACAAAGGCGTTTTTGAAAGGTTCTGAGACTTGGAAGAAGGAAGTTATAGAGAAAAAGGTACCTCGCATTTCACATGACATGATCTCTAAAGCTCTTTTCTAGTACATACAAATGATTGTTATTATTCATTTTACACATGGGAGTGGTTATATCTTTCATTGCTAGACAGTACCAATCTTAATCATACTTTTTTCTCTCTTCTGTGCTACAGGAGGCTGCTAAGCGTTTAGAGTTAAACGGTGAGTTTTTCTTTTTCGTTAATAGACCATTATTGTACAACCAATGTTTTGCTTTTACTGAGAAAACACTGTTCACATAATCCACAGGTGTCTCTGGCACTGAAGTGGAATATGTGCCTCTTCCTGCAGCCCCAAGCACCAATTCTGGACACAACAACAAAGGAGAAGTAAAATGCCATTCTCTTTACACTACTGTTGTTTCTTTTGTTTGCAAGTTATGTCACAATTAACCAATGCTAGTATACTGCAGGTAAGTATTCTTGAGAATGTATACTGGAAGGAACTGGGACTTCTCGTTTTTGTCTGGGTTGTTTTCCTGGCACTGCAGATAGCCAAGGTTTATTATTTTACTTTATTAAGTAATGCACTTGCATATGTATCACTGGAGCTTACTTGTTGGTGTTTAAACTTTATTGATACTTTCCATGTTCTACTATGGATACAGCAAAATCTGGTTACTTGTTCAGTAGCATATTGGGTCATAAATTTGTTACAGGTATAAAGTCAACTACATTTTCTTTAATAGAGAAACCAATAGTGTACTACTTGTAGATGCTTACACTTCCTACTGTCATACAGATTCCGGTTGCAGTTGGTGTATCAGGCTATGAGGCAGTAGCTTTGTACCAGGGTAGAAGAATCATTGCTTCCAAAGGACAAGGAGACTCGAATATGTCCGTCGGTCAGCTTATTCTTTACTGTACATTTGGCATATTGGCAGGCGTTGTTGGTGGTTTACTTGGTTTAGGTGGAGGGTTTATCATGGGTCCATTGTTCTTGGAGCTGGGTGTCCCGCCACAGGTGTGAATTTTATTTCAACATTAAAACGGAGAGTCACTTGTTCTTGCGTCACTGAATCTACTTGTTCTGTGGTTTTATGTAGGTCTCAAGTGCTACAGCCACTTTTGCAATGACTTTCTCTTCATCAATGTCTGTTGTAGAATACTATCTTCTCAAACGATTCCCTGTTCCATATGGTAAGTACTCTCTTAATTCTATTCGATAAAGCCACAGAATCAATTTAACTTGCACGATGTCCTCAATAGTTGTTTACTTTTTTGTGCAGCTCTGTACCTTGTAGGAGTGGGAACAATTGCGGCTTTTGTTGGACAACATGTAGTCAGAAGACTGATTGCAGCCCTCGGTCGAGCATCTCTCATCATCTTCATCCTCGCGTCCATGATCTTTATCAGTGCAATATCGCTTGGTACATTATCTCCTCCTCACCTTTAACTATTTTTTTCTTCCTTTTCCTGCAAATCTGTCTCTAGATATGAGTCAAGCACTACCTTTCTACCGACTCAATCATCTTAATTCATAAGCTACAAGCAATGACCGGGCAGATATTCACATCTTTTAGTAGAATCCATGATCCTTTCTGTTTTGGATTGAATCGAAACTGATACAAGGGATACTTTGTGCAGCTACTGGTAGATTGTTGTATTACCTTCACATAATGTTCTGATTTTTGTTTTTCTGTTCATAGGTGGCGTTGGAATAGTGAATATGATCGGCAAAATCCAGCGGCACGAGTACATGGGCTTCGAGAACCTCTGCAAATACGGTGGCTGAAGTATTAAGAATTTGTAATTCTTATGGTCATCTCTGGGCATCTTCTCTTTCAATGATGCCAAATTCACTGTGCTCAGACATGTAATGTTTAAATGTATAGAGCTTCATTCATAAAGCAAGACTTATGGTCTTTTGGCTTTGTGTCTTGTTTCTTTTCATAGATTTGAAAATCAAATTGTATTATTAGCATTTTTTTCTTTTGTTATTTGTTGTTAATTTATCGCTGAAAATGTAGTTTATGGCAATATAAGTGAGCATAATTCAGTATCTTTTTTCTTCTCCTATGGAATTAGGAACTAGAAATGATTTTTCAAACCAAACAAAATCTGAGGTGTGGACAAATTTGTAGCTCTGGGCACCTAAAATTGGTTCTTTGATTTCAGTTCTTGGTTTGATTTCGGTTACTATTGATTACTAATTAATTAACTAAGATTTGGTTCTTTGGTTATTTTGTAACTTTTGGTTCAAGTATTGTAATTTCGGTTGTTGGGTTTCTTTTGAGTAAAATAACCATAAACTAAACTTACTGACGATCAAATTTAGTTTTAATTTTAAATTTTATTTAATATCAAAAATAAAGAGAACTCAAAAACCGAATATCTAAAATTACAAGTTATTTTGTGGTCTGTTGTTATAAAGTAAAGTGATTGACATGTTTTGTAGGTAAATTTCGTTATGAGATTGGTTTGGTTCAATTATTGATTCTCATAATTTTTTTTGTCAAAGACATATTATATTGGATCACAACTAACCGATCCAATAACCAAATTTCTATATAATGTAGGCATGGAGACTCGATCCCGGAATATGCAAATGCGCTGTTTTAAATAAATTTACCGTCGGCCACTAGACTAAATGCCATTTGTCTCATAAATTTGATAATTAAACAAAACTAAACGAAAAACTAAATCGAACAAAACATCTGTATTGATTATATAAATATGTAATTAAACCAAAAACCCGAAAATCAAACTGGAGTTGAACATTTGTTTGAAAAAAATGTTTGAACACTGAAATTTGGACGTGGTTAATTAAAGTTTCAGTTTTTTTCGGAAAATTCAATGTTAAATTAATATTTTGGATAATTTTGGTATTTTTGTTTGGAAAATCGTATATTAACCCGAGATAGTTGGGCCGGGTATTGGATCCATAAATGGGCCCGATGACGATGACGGAGACAAACCTGGAACCGCGGAGGTAGCTAAAGGGTCTTCTCTAGTGGCGGGTAAACGCATCGATAGAGAGAAAAATGGACAACGAGAGGATTCTAGCGAGAGAGAGGCTTCAGATGGAGCAGATTCGGGAGCTTGATTTTGAGGAATTACAAGTCGAGGAAGTCGATCATCTTCACGATTCCGATGACGAAGACGATGATGAAGATCTCGCTGCATTTCATTCTACCTCTCACGCCTCCTTCTCGTGAGCAATTTCTCCTCATAACAGTTGTCTTTTTTGCTTTTCGTCTACATTCGTTTGCTCATTTGCTCTCTCTATAGAGTAACCTCGCGTGACTCAGTGTGTTGCTTGCGCAATCAGTTTCTCGTTAAGTGTACGGAAGAGTTAACTGAGGGTGTATCACTAGCTTTTGATTTTCCGCTGTGTGTGTGTGTGTTTTTTGCATATATAAGGTTTCGTGTGATTATAGAATAACGGATCTACGAAACAGTAATTTGATTTCTTCCTCCGATGTGATTGATGAATGAAGATATTGTTTTCATCTTGTTCCTTAATAATTTACCTTTGTTGTCTTTCGTGATGGCTATGTTGTTGCCTGCGTTGCACATAGGTTGTTGCTATCTTCTGACTTTGCATTTGGTATTTGACAGTGGTAATATCGGTGTTGATGAACTTATTTTCAACCCAGCTGTGGCTTCTTTACATACCTATCTTGGAGGTATGGGTTGATTCTTCTCGTCTTGTGTTTCTTTATACTTTTTCACACATTTTTTGACCGTACGTGCTTACTCTTTACCAGAGGTTGAGGACACTCAAAGAAGAATTGCTGTGGTGGATGGAGGAACTGTTTTGAAGATTCCGCTTTTCTATCTTGAAGGTATTCTTAATATAATATGGCGTGATGATAGCTTTTCTCCTTGTACTGGTTACAGCTGTAGCTTTTTAGTGGAAGAATGAGTTGCTAACTTGAATTGAACGACCACACGTCTTCTTGAGATATAGAAGAAGTACCGTTCATAGAAACTAATTTGTGTAAAGACATGTATAGTGCGAAGAGTTGTATTCTAGTGTTTTGTGTCCAGATATGTATGTAGACATTGACATTTGACACTACTGCTTTGCAATACTTCAGGAGTTGTCCTATATCCAGAGGCCACACTTCCCCTAAGAATTGTTCAATCTAGTTTTTTGGCTGCTGTTGAGAGATCTTTAAACCAAACTGACGCTCCATCCACTATTGGTGTGGTAGGTGACTTAATCTTTTGCTTTGATAGTTTTCGCTTCTCTAAATATCATATTGTTTTTAATGTCACACATCTAATATTTTTTTCTTCTTCAGATTCGTGTTTACAGAGAAGGTGCTCAGTTCAAGTATGCCAGTGTTGGGACAACCGCAGAGGTAATCTTTTGGATGATTTCCTTTTCCAAATGGTTGGTACATGAAGCTATTTTCTTTCAGTTTTTTGTTTCCAAAACATTGTTGCTTTTGTCTTATCTCAAGAAAGCTTCAGGTTTTGGATTTAATTTCATTAGATTTTTATAGAATGGATTAGTTATCCAAAATACGTAGTTATTTTGAAATAGTATTAAGTAGATTACAGCAATTTAGACTTCTTACAATATCTGCCAATTAAACAATACTTCTAAATTCTTAATGTAGGATATTTAACTGTTTCTAATGAAAATGGAAAATTACTGTAGTTTTGTATTTGAAATTGTGGAATCTGATATGATTGCTGGTAGCAAGAAATGTGAAGAAAGGAGTGCATTTTGCAATTGCCATTTTTGCTGATCGGTTTCTTGCCATAAAACTTTGGACGAATTCTTTGCGTAATGTTTCTGGACTAATGCTTGAGATAAGGGTCTGATGTACGAAGTTGAGAACTGGCTTGGCTGTTTTTTGAATAATTAATTACTGGAATAATTTGGATCTTTTAGTTCTTGTTGTATATAACATACAGTTTTTGGTTATAATCACAGATACGACAATATCGTCGACTTGGGGATGGTTCATTCAATGTTATTTCTCGGGGACAACAAAGGTTCCATTTAAAACGTCGCTGGACTGACAGTGAAGGATTTGTATGAACATTCACTCATATCACAGGCATCCTCGTTATTAGTATAGTGGGGTATGAATCTTTGTTTGCTGTGAAGAACCTTATTTTCTCCTTATATCCTTGTTGCAGCCATGTGGAGAGGTTCAAATTGTTGAGGAAAATGTGCCCTTAAGGACTCCCAAGGATGCGTTTGGGAAACTGGTACCGTTAAGCAAGTTGCAAGGTTGCAATCCCTCGAGTAAAATGCCTTTAGCTTCACCTCATAGAGATTCCGATGCAAATTCTGAAGAAAGTTTTGAAAGTGCTCTTTCTCCATCAGAAAAAAGACTTCATTACTCAATAGTTGACTCAATATTTTGTGACTCGACAAGTAGTGATGATGATCAAGTAGTCAGCACATCTGAAATCCAATCTAGTGGGTCTGTTCCATACAGCTCTAGGTCCATTGGATGTTCAACTTTTGGGCAAGACAACGAAAAGGAAACTAGGCAATCAGAAATTGGCAAGACTCCTGAAACGAAAGGGAAATGTCAGAAGCAAAATATGCTGCCAAGTTTCCGGAAGAATACTGATCTAACCCGATTCCGAATGGCCCCAAGAGCATTTTGGCCATTCTGGGTGTATAAGATGTACGACTCATACTATCTTGCTCAGAGAGCAGCTGGTAATACCTTTGTTTTTGATCGTTTTCTACAAGTAGCACACATAATAAGGTTCTACTAATGTTTAAGATAATATGCAGATCTGTGGAAGCAGATAGTTGGGGTTCCAGACATGGAGGCTTTCGTGAATAAACCAGATATTCTATCCTTTTTCATTGCCAGTAAAATTCCCGTGTCTGAGTCAATTAGACAAGAGCTCTTGGAGCTTGACGGAGTCACATACAGATTGCAACGAGAAATTGAATTACTTGAGAGTTTTGATCGTGTTCGATGTAAACACTGTCAGGTATTTTGTGAGAACATTAATAGAACTGATTTATCTACTTCCTCTCCGTTGTATATTTTGATTTACTGATACTGTTTGAATATTAATGCAGACTGTCATAGCAAGAAGAAAAGACATGTTGGTTATGTCTAGTGATGGTCCTCTTGGTGCCTACGTAAACCCGCATGGCTATGTGCACGAAATAATGACCTTTTACAAAGCAAATGACATAGCACTTCGAGGTAGACCTATAGCAAAGGACAGTTGGTTTCCTGGGTAAGACTTTTTTTTTCTTATTAATGTTTGTCTTTTGTGATTTCACATTATAACCAATTGTGACCTAATCTTTCACTATACTTATCACTCATTCAGTAATTGTAAAGCTCAAGTCACTATTTATGCGTTTTAGGGAGTTTCTAGGTTGTAGTATCTAAAAAAATTAGATTTGGTTCAAAACAAGCTAAATAAAAAAGCATCTGGTAGATCAAGTGTTCATATCTATAGGCTACATTGTTCACAGGATTGGTTCTTATACTTTATTAAGCAGTGATATTCCAAGTCTACCATTATAACTCTGATGTGTATTAAACTTGCAGATATGCATGGACAATTGCAAACTGTTCGACGTGTGAAACCCAACTGGGTTGGCTTTTCACAGCGACAAACAAGAAGTTGAAGCCATCGTCTTTCTGGGCAGTTCGAGGCTCACAAGTTGCAGATGACATGCGCTGAAACAATATTAAAAACAGGTCTCACTTATAAGTTCATTGCGTACTTAAATACGAAATACCATAGAAAGGTAACTTCCCCAAACCGGAACCATCCTAGTATCCTTTTATGTTGAATGTTACAAAAATAGCTTGGAAACACGAAACTGGACTTAAGTGTATAGAATTTTAAATTAGTAACAAAACAGCTTTGAGGATTTGAGGTTTTTTCATCAATATGCATACAAATGTTATATATACTATCCATATTTGTGATGGAGGAACCCTTATTAGTTTAAAGACCATTTGATCGTTTTGAATCTCGTATGAGTTCTATGAATATAAATCAATTGGACTCACGAAAATTGTCTTCGAAAGTTCTTAGTTTTTGAAAAAAAGGCTCACATTTGGTTATACTATTAGCAAAAAGAAAAGGCATTTGCCTAGGACACCAAAATATATAAATTTTTGGGACCTCTAATATAACTCTGGGCACAAGATTGATGCGATGCTTCAAAAACTTTGGCCTTTTGTAGCTTTTGGTTTGTGATGTAGATTTTTATTATTTATCAAAAGTCTTAAGAAAATTAGAGTAAAACTCATGCCAATATGAGTCAATTGGCTTGTGGCTACTAAACTTTAAGCCAGGATGTATTGTAACATTGCGGCTCCACTTTCAGTTCAAAGATTGCAATTGAGCAAAAGATATAACTTTAAACACAAAATTCTTGCATAATCCTAACCGCAAAGCAGGTCAGATCATTACTACCAATAGTTCCTGTAAAATCGCTTGATTCAGGTGAGACTACTGGATGCATAAGTATAATACTATGAATAGCGAAGTGAATGGTCAAGCAACCTCGCAACGTTTTTTCTCTAGGATTTTCTAAAGATGGGGAAAAAAAGAAAAGCAGAACGTTCGGTAAAAACCAACTTGGCAACAGAACATAAAATCAAGGAAGAGTGTCAAAAGCTCGATACTGGAGGCTTGACTACATTGAACTTGTAAGCTGCACCAAACATAATATGCAACAATACTTGGATCACTGTTGTCAAAAGCTTTTTTATTAACATTCAGATTGTCTTTACTCTATTCCACGTTTCCTCTTCATGCATCAAACGATACATTGGAGGACGCTAACAAAAATAAAAAAGAAAACCATTCATCAATGGATTCGAGCTGCAGCAAGTACAGAGCAGAAGGAAGAACACAAGTTAAATGCCCTGAATTCTGCACTTAAACTCAAGTTTTTCACTACATCAGTTAACAATATAGTGAAGAAGAAGTACCTAACCTTATTATCAGCAGTAGAGAAGCTAAAGGTGACAGATTGGATTTACTTGAAACCCATATGCTCAGAAATATGAATAACTTTATGTTGGAGTCCTCTTAACCAGAAAAGGTTTATGGACCACTTGATGGTAAAATTCCTTGCTTCCTACACGATTAACTAAAAACGGCATGCAAGGAACATATTTTAGTCACAAGAAAAAACTTTGAAAGTCAGGTGCAATAAATACCAGAATCATTTCATTTCCTGCTTCATCAAAGAGTTCCAGCTTCATTACTGCCACTTAGAATGGAACCTCTCCTTTTATAAGTCAAAATACCCTTTCTTATCTAAGAAATTTAAACTTCTTTCCTCAAATAAGTTATCCAAGTTGAAAAACAGGATAATTTTTGCTGTTAATACACTACATTACAGCACTAGTGAAGAAGAGTTTTGCGTACATCTTTCATTCAACCTTGCTAAAAGATCGTTCTAAGCACGCAGCATCAATGATCACAACTGTTTCTTCTTTCTCCCTCTGCGAATGTATGGTAAAGCTAAATTAAGTTGCATCCTAACAAAAATCACAACTTCATGAAACAGTTCGACCATAACAAATTGATGCAATGTAAAGATTCTTGGCCCATTTTTCCTGCAGAAGAAAAGACTATAAGTTACATACTAGGAGCCAAATAACAATAAACATGGAAATAAGAGACCAGCAAGCAAACCTTGACATGATTACTCGGAAAAGAAGAGGTTCTAAGAGTCTCTTGTGTCTCGTCACTAAGCTTCCTTCTTGGCACACTAAGAACAAAGGCAGCCTGATCCCAAGTTGCAGCAACTGATGTAATTCGATAGCCATTATCCCATCGACGATGTATACCTTCACTAGGATATAGAAAATCTAGTTCTACAACCTGCATAACAAAACACCCACATATTATCATTTGATGCAAGTGATGCATTCTTCTATTCAGGCAATCCCCAAAGCAAAAATAGAATATACTTTGCAAGACCTGGTCAGAGAAATTAGCTCCACGAGACATTACAATCCCCCATTTGCTTCCTGCAGTTGCCATTGATGTAACATAAAATCCTTCCCTCCATTTTTTATTTATCCACTTGAAGGGAAAAGAATCGCTAACTTTGTAGGATTGCTGTAAATACTGGGTCCCTGTATCCAAAGGATGAGAGCTGTGAATCAGAGATAATATGGAACACCTTCATTTAAACGTAATATAACAAGAATACCCTTCGACATAACCACAAATGAGCTCCCATTATTTGCTCCTGCTACTGCCGTGATATAGTAATTCTTCTCCCACTGTTCCATAATCCATTCCTACAAAATATATATAGCACATGGCAAAATGCCCAAAATGGAGAATATCGTAAATGTTAGTGACAGCAGCTGTGCAGACATGGGAAATTTGAAAAGATTACCCGAGGATATTAACTGAAGCTACCTTGTGGAGAAAGGTTGGTGATAGCTCATAAACTTGAGCCATAAAGCCAGTTCCTGCATCCATGATTAGAGCCCAGAGATTCGAGCAAGAAGCCACACTGCTGATAAATAAACTATCCTCATTTCCTTTTTCAATGTGCTGTGCAAGCCTTATATCAGCAACATTATAATGATATCTGCACGAAGAAAAAACATATGTCAGCTGCCTTTTCATCTGCATGCATACCAAAAACTATCATCCAAGATGTCACCGTTGCTTCATTGGTCTGTGAGAACTGTAAATGCTGATCCATTGTGTTGCTGGCATTCCCAATCTGACCTTCTTTGTTGGTTGTTCATCCTCCTCATCCATTGTCAGTCTCCCCCTCTTTTGACCCACTAGTTGTATGAGCTTCACACCAGGCAAACACAATAACGCATTAGGCACTCCAGACTGGAACTAAACAGCAGAACCTCATTAAACATGTCACAAAAACAAGACCACGAAATCACCTTTTGTGCACCATCAGTATTTAGTGGCCTAATATCTGGATCTATGCCTACAATTCCATCGAAAAGGGAGACATATTTGGCATAGTCAGGCTCCTCATCAAACTTTAAATTGACCACATACTCAACAAATTGACGAAAGGGTTGGGGGCAGAAGCAGCAGAGCGTTTCTGGGGAAGTAGCCATCTTCTTCTTGCAAACAAGAAAACCTTTGTTCTCTCCCTAACAAAAAAAAATATAATTATTGACTAGGATAAATGCCAGAGAAAAAGTCAGTAACTTTTAAGAGTCCCGAACCTGGTACCCTTGCCATGGAAGCCGTCCTCGAAGAAGGAAAACAAGAGTGTAAGCAAGGGATTCCAGGTCATCCCTCCGACTACATGTTCTTCCAAGATGAGCATGTACACTAGCATAACGTACTGTTCCTCTGAAGATGCAAAAACCAACACAGCAATGATTAACATAACATCAAAGTCCCCAATAAAAATAAACTTCAGGCATATTATGCATAGCGGTGAATACACTTGCCTAAAAACATCAGGACGCTGGTCATATTCAACATGTAGTCCAGTTGCAGTATCACGCCACTTGGTTGCTGCAAGTTCAAGAGATTGGATAAGCCTTAGAAAGAGAACAACATAGGCTCATTCTCAATACAAAGATAAGTATACCTAATCCCAGGTCTACAAGGAAAAGATTTTTCTCTTCAGGAGTTCCTGGAGGCCCAAGCAGAAAATTCTCTGGTTTTACATCACCGTGCACATATCTGCCAGAGACAGGAGCACTGCTTAACAAAGACATCTAAAGAAAGAGAGTGCATTGACAGTACCAGAGTCAGAAATAATATAAAATGTTTACCCCCTACAATGCATCTTTTCTAATATGGATATTGCCTCAATTGCAATGCATGCAATCATCTCGGTTGACATCCTGGAATGTATAAAACAAACAAAGTTATGTGATGTGTATTGAATACCAATATAAAAGCGCTTATCTCACAAAATTTATTGTTCATCAATGGTTCATATAACAAGATCTTCAGATGCTACAAAATTAAGTAGAAGACTCTCAGAGGGAATGCTAACGCTTGAGAGACACTATTCCAAACATCCCATAAGCTAGGCCCTAAAATATCCATAACCTGTATGAAGGATTAAAAGCTGTAATTAGTGATACCGCATGTAGCTATGAACAGAAAGTGCTATTGTTCAAACCTAGCTACAGTCTACATACCATCACGTAAAAATCACCTTGCCGACCTTTGAAATGAACTCGTGGCACACCATGACTGCCACCAAGTGCACTGGACAAAGAGACAGAAAGCATACATTAGTTATCTCACCCTGCTATAAGAGTCATATACAACCAAATTCAAAAAAAAAACCATAGAGCTCACTTGTAAACTTGCCACTCATACGGTGGCCCATAGTTACATCCTTTGCTGGTTCTATGCTCAAACTTCAAAGCAACCTGCAAAAGTGGACATTTCAAAATTACATACAGACCATACAAAATCGAATAAAAGTAGAAAATATTGAAAACACAACCAACATACCTCCATAGCTTCCGGGCCAAATCTAGCATTAGGAGTGGCCGTGCCCATTTTTCGACCAACATAAACTTGTCCAAAACCTCCCTTGCCTAGTTTTCTATCTAATTTGTACATAGGGGAACCACCAACCTGAACCTGTGGAAAACCAAGCAGTCGAATCAAATTTATCAGAATCAAAAATGCATCAATTTGACAGCTTTTTCCTAATCAAGGACATTACACACAATGCAAGACACAGTAGCCTCAAAGGGGACTAATCATATAAACCCAGTTCTCATAAGCTAAACTGAGAAGGAAAAAGAAAAAATTTGACACCTTTTCAGGAGGCGGAGGAGGGTTTCCTTCATCATCAGGTAGAGGTGCTTGACCACCACTATCGTATTCATCCATCTTGTTATCTTCTCTCGAAACCCTGATTTGTTCTTACTCCTTTTTTGCAGTATCCACTAAAAGCGTCTTCTCTTCTGCTACAAGCGCCTCCTTTTTCTCACTCTGATCCTTCCCCACCACTTTCTGCCGCTGTCTCAGACTTCTCCTCAAAGCAATTGAGCTCTTATTCTGGTTTTTATCGGCCCGATCTCTGTGTGCGTGACTACGCAGCTCAGGCATCGTACAATTGGTTCTCGACGTCCATGGAACGATCTAACTCACTGACAAAGATAGAAGTTTCCAGAGCCACCCGACAGATAAAAATCTGAGGTTGAAGATAACGAAGAGATGACGAAAATGAAGAATCTGGGTAGAGTTTTGGGGATTATTTGAAACTTGAGAAACCGAATCCAAAGACGCTCATTATTGTTACCTTCTCGTATCTTCTTTCTCTATTTGCGTCTCCAGTTACGTTTTATTTTCACCAAGTCCTGATTTTATAGTTATTCATGTTTTTTCTGTTGTTCTTCATTGTTCTAAACTATTAATTAGATTATCAAGAAAAATCTTAAGATTTATGAAATTTCGGAGTGAATTTATCAGTCAACCAAATTTGAGTGACTTCTAATAGGAATTTAAACATATTTACATATGGTTTATAGTATGATTTTATAGATATTTTGCTACTAGTAGTATTAATAAACAAATATATAAATATTAAGATAAATGTTTATTGATTTTTAGAAAACTTTGCATATGACTCCATTTATATAGGGTTTATAATATGATTTTTTTTCATCTCAATTTTTATTTTATTTTGTAGAAGTTTAATAACATCAACCAAACTATGAGCACAAAAATTCAAAATGACAGAAGTTATTTAACGTTAAATCAATTAGTTAAAATATGTTCATATCATCGAACGATGGTATATCTTACTAAAAAGTGGTAAGCAAGAAATCTAAATAAATATAATTAAATTTTTGTAAAAATATAAGTAAAAATATATTTGCTTATAAAATTTGTAAATAAATTATAATTTGAGGTATGTAAGTATTAGTTTTTTTTTTTTTCGACAACGGCATAAAACTAAAAGATAGAAATTCGAGAAAGAAATGTCATCGATCGTGAATGAACTCCCTGGCTCTCCGTGCTAAAGAATCCGCCTTATGGTTCAGTTGGTGTGGGATAACTGCCAAGGAGAAGTCCTGGAAGAAGTCTCGCAGTCGCTTATACTCCTCCTGGTACGGTGAAAATGCTGGCCAGTCTCCCGGTGAGTCCAAGATGCGTGCCGCCATCTCACAATCTGTCGCGATCTCCACTTCTGTAATGTGTATGGCTAAGAGAGATTCCATCGCCCATAACACCGCTTCTATCTCCGCGTGAGGGGCCGAAAGACTTCTTGCAATTCCTTTGGCCCCCATGCTCTCCCCACCCACTAAATCTGTGAAGCAATACCAACCTAACCCAGAGTAGAGATCGGTATGCTTCCAGAATGCATCCACGTAACACTTGTAGCCTGTGAACTGCAAATTGGCTGTGGTTGGAAAAGCTAAGCTAGATTTCCTTACGAGGGAATGCTCTCGAAAAGACAATCTACGGATCTCACACCCAAGTTGTGCTCCTTTCCATTCTGAGTTGTCGCCTACTACTTTGCCCAGAATTTCCAGGGGATCTATATCTCTATTAGAGAAACAATACAAATTTCTCCATTTCCAGATATGCCATAGTATTCAGGGAAATATATGTGCGGTCCCACTGCCCTTGTGAAACTCAAAAAGATAGTGAAAATTATACTAGACCGAACTTCCCGGAAAAATTCCAGGTGCCGACGATATGCTCGATAGTGCCCATACTTGGAGTGCCGGTGGACAGAGAAACAGGACATGATTAATCGATTCCTGATCTCCAGTGCAACGGGTGCAAAGAGTATCCCCTGACATCCCTCTTTTAGCCATGTTAACATTCACGGCCATAAAGCCTGACAAAGCTTGCCATAAAAAATGTTTGATCTTATTTGGACAATTCAAAGCCCAAATGCATTGGTACAATGCCCCAAAAGTTGGCCCCATCTGATTTTGTTCTGAGGAAACCATATGTTCGATCACCTGGTACCCAGATTTTACCGAATATCGTCCCGTAGGAGTGAAATGCCAACCCCACGTATCTGGCCTCCTCTTCCTTGGAACGGGGATACCTAGAATCAACTTGACATCTACCGAGTTAAAATATTGCCTGACCAATATCTCTTTCCATTTCCCCGCCTTCTGACCTATAAATTGATCGAGTGTCAATTCAGGGTAAAGAATCAAGGTTTTCGCAACAGCTGGCCGGGGAACCAGATCCGGTATCCAAGGATCCTGCCACACCTGTATCGATTTACCATCTCCAATCTTCCGTAACCCTCCCATCAGAACTAGACACTTGGCTGACATGATACTATGCCAACCATACGATGGCAACGTTCTCATTTGAGCCTCCAGTAGATCTTGATCCCTATAATATCTGCCTTTAAAAACTCTAGCCAGAAGCGAATCCGGATAATCTAGGAGCCGCCAGAGCTGTTTTCCCAACATAGCTGTGTTGAAAGTCTCCAGATCCCGGAAACCCAAACCACCTTCTAACTTTGATTTACATAACTCATTCCATTTTCGCCAATGAATCCCCTCCCGAAGATCCCGAAGATGCCCACCAGAAATTCGCTATAGCAGAGGTCAAACTTTGAATAACCCCCTAGGCAGTTTATAACAGGACATCACATACGTAGGTAATGCTGTCAAAACTTACTTAATTAAAACCTCTTTACCCGCTTTCGACAAAAACCTTGTGGACCAGTTACCAACCCGAGCTTGCAACTTCTCGCGTATATAAGCAAACACTCTCGTTTTGGCGCCGCCTAAACTTTCTGGGATACCGAGGTACATACCCATCCCTCCCATTTTATGAATTCCCAAACCTTGTTGGATCTTTACTCTAACAGATTCGGGAATTAACTTCCCAAACTGTACAGATGATTTCTCAAAGTTGATTTGTTGACCCGACATCATCTCGTACTCCTTTAAGATAGTTAAGATTTGTTCAGTCTCTTCAACTGTAGTCTTGCAGAAAAATAAGCTATTATCTGCAAATAACAAATGAGAGATTGATGGACTCGACCTTGCGATCGATATCCCTGTGAATAGTTTGGCATTCTCCGCCAAAATCAATCGTCTTACTAGCCACTCGGTACAAAGTATGAAGATATATGGGGATAGGGGATTTCCTTGTCTCAATCCCCGCTTCGGAATAATACTGCCTCCTGACACTCCATTAATAATAATCGAATACTCCACAGTTGTGAGGCAACACATAATGCATTGGATCCATTTATCACAAAATTCCATCTTTCGCATCAGTGCCTCCACATACTTCCACTCAATTCTGTCATATGCTTTGCTCATGTCCGTTTTAATGGCCATAAACTTGCTCCTAACTGCCCCATTCGTGTTTAAGGCATGAAAGACTTCCTGGGCAATCAGAATATTATCTGAGATCAACCTCCTCGGAATAAAAGCAGACTGTGTCTCTGAAACCAATCTGGGCAAAAACTTTTTTAGACGTAAACACAGGACCTTGGACATTAATTTTTATCCAATATTACACAAACTAATTGGCCTAAATTCCGACTTTTTTTGTCGGGCGGGATAATTTGGGGATAAGACATATGTTAGTCTTGTTCAAACTTCTGTCAAAGTGTCCCTGTGTCAAGAACTCATTAACCAGAACTATTAAATCTGCTTTTATGATCTCCCATGAACACTGGTAGAACAAAGCAGTCATTCCATCTGGTCATGGGGCTTTCCCAGGGTCCATTACAAACAACGCTGACTTAACTTCCTCCTCAGTAGCCAATCTCGTCAACCATTGATTATCACTATCTGTAATCTGTGTATCTATTATGTCTAATCGTGGTAAATTAATCCCCTGACTATCAAATAATTCCGCGAAATATCGGGAAGCCTCTACAAAAATATCCGCTTCCTTCGTGACCCAAACATCCTGACTAGTTAACAACCCCACAATCTTGTTTCGTGCTCTACGCTGCTGCGTTTGGGCATGAAAGAATTTAGTGTTCGCGTCCCCCTCATTCAGCCATTTATTTCGGTTTTTTTGATTCCGGTAAACTTCTTCCTCCTCGTATGCCTGTTTCAAATTAATTGTGGCTTCCAGTATGCCCGCTTGATCATTATCTACTGAGCTTTTGCGGTCATCCAAAATCCTCTTTAGATCCTCCAATTTCCGACGGCCAGATGGTATAGTCTTACATCTCCAATGTGAGATCTCCTTACGACACAAATTTATCTTATTCGTAAAGGACATATCACGTCTTGCATCCAGTCTACGCCAGCATCTTTCTACTACTTCTGTAAACCCCTCCTTGCCAATCCAACGACCATCAAACATGAATTGGTGCCGTGGTTTACCAACTTGATCTTTAAACCTCCCAAGTATTGGCCGATGATCTGAACCAATCATCTCCAAATATTCCACCTCAGATAATGGATAAAGATCTTGCCAGGCTGTGTTCCCGAATGCTTTATCTAAAACACATCGTATAATCCCCGAACTTCGAACTCCCCTCCATGACCAGGTATTCCCCAGTTTCGGGAAATCGATTAAACCACAATCCCTAATCATCTGATTAAAACTTTGAAATGTGGACGCATGTCGTAGAGATCCCCCTTGTTTCTCATGATTCCCCGTTAACTCATTAAAATCTCCCATGATCAGCCAAGGAGATGATCTCGTAGTCCCCATTCTAGTCAAACGTTCCCAGACATAATCTCGACGGTTCCTTACCGGTTCCCCATATACAAAAGTGATGAACGTTTTTGTTCCCTCAAAATCCACCGTAATATCTATCATATTTTTGTCTTTATAGTTTATATCTACAGTATGACTATCCGAGTAGAAAAGTGCTAACCCACCACTTAGCCCAATCGGTTCTACTGTAGATAAAAATTTAAATCCCAAATGTAATTTTATTTTTTCTAACAAAAACAAATTGTTCTTTGTTTCTGAAAGAAACAAAAACTCAGGCCTGTGTTTTATCAACATATCCCGGAGGTAACTAATGGTTACTTTGTTACCAATACCTTGACAATTCCAACATATTGATTTGAATATCATTTAAATTTTTAAATAAATAGAGCTATCATATCGCTCTAACTTTATCTCTTCAGAGTCTATTAACTCGAGCGAATTTTTTTATGAAGATCCACTCTCTATAATTTCCGTTATAAATACGCATTGCATTCCACTTTAAAAGAACCAAGTAACGTTTAGTCCTTGTTGCACTTGGGCTTTTAATATTTCCATTTCGGCCCATTTGAGCCCAATAAACCAAAATTGATTATAACCCATTAGAAAAATTAAAATACAACCACTAAGCATTTTATGGCTTAATAGCCTAGCATAACCGTGATTTATTTTAACCTTGATTCTTAAAAACTTAGCAAACCCAATCCAAAAAACCACAATAAACTGAAACAACTTATACATAAATCGATAAATAATATTTAGAGCCCTGATCTTGCTCCTTGGTGACATTGCACTAACTACGGCCATTTTGCGAGTGCTAATCCCCCTTAGGGGTATCGCTCCTCGAGTTCCCGCCTTATCACTTCCCGCAGGAAGCTTCTTAAGCTCAGCCTCCTTGCATTTTTGCAATTTTACCACCATAGTCTCGTTGATTTGAGCTTGCTCTTCCACTGTCAGCAAGCGACGACTACTCATCACTGCTTCCAACGCCATCTCATCCAAGATCAACTCGGTCTCAAGGTTTAAATCTCTCTCCGTCAGATCGGCCTCGTTCACCTCTATTTCAGCCACTTCGGCCATCTCAGTTTCTAACGTCTCCAGATCCACTTCTAGATCATCCGCCGCCTCCAACAGCTCCAACATTTCAGAACTTTCAAGCTGTGGATCAGCAGAAGTTAATCCGTTAACAGCCTGGACATTACTCTCTCCATCTACCACCAAATCGTGATTCAATTCTTGGAATAAGGGTCTGCGTACCTTCTTTGGCAAGGAAGAACCAGCTTCTAAATCTGTCACAGCACCCTATAATATTGGGATAAACAAAATAAATGAGATCATATCTCAATAAACCTTTAAATTTGAAACACATCCTACCATTTCTTTAGCACTTCCTTCTGGCTGAGGCACAACAGAGCTTCTTACTCTTTTACCTCGCTCTATTTTATCTCTTCCCCCTTTGACAACAGTTTATGTATTTGTACCTCTGCCTGTGTCCAATAAAACTCCTTTGAAAGACCTAGACTTACCACCATTACCTAACCTTCTATCATTATTCTTTTCCACCAGCCTAGTTTCAGGTTTTGCCTTATAGCATTTAGATGAATCATGCGTCATACGATAGCATAGGCCGCAAAAACCCTCTAACCGTTTATATTCTACCATCACCTTAGACTCATGACCCTCTTCGAACTCTAAAACCGAAGAGAAAACCAATGGCTTGGAACACGGTAACTCAATCAGCACCTGTCCCTTTATAAGGTCAATTTTTATGACTGAACCCAAAGAACTAGCACTAATCGATAAACTTCTTCTACCCTATATTCGAATGGTATTCCAGTTATTCGAATCCATAGTCTAATGAAATTTGGATGGTCCGCATCAGCCATGGCTTTCCACGGTGCGTAAGAGACCATCCAACCATCAAAATTAACTGCCCCATTATCTAAGACATTAACCAAATCTTCCTCATTCTGAAACTCGAACTGAAAACGCCCGTTTCCTAGATTAAGCCCTCTAAATTTCCCCACCATTCCCCAAAATTGTGGCATCCTAAATAAGAATGTATCCACGTTCTGTAACATGGGATTTAGACACCTACCCATAATGACTTTCGAACTCCTCTCTAACAGAGCCGAATTATCAATTTTGGGGATTTTTATTTTGAGAATCCTAGGTGGTGACTTAGTTACCATACCCTTTGTATTCGACTTTAGTTCAGCCATTTGCCCTTGCTTAAATCTACGAAAACAGACTTGTAGTATATGAACTTTCTGTGACTTCGATACATTAAAAACCCAAGTACAATGACTCTTTATATAGGAACAAAATCGCAGACTTGAACCCGTTAGAATCCTAAAATTTCTGCACCAGATTTGCCTAAAAATCAGGGGATGATACAATAAAATCTTATCTATGATCCCTCTCTTAACTAATTTTTTCCACCGCCCTATAATTTCTGTCACCAATCCTTGTATTCGACCACATAATTGTAGTATAAACGATACCAAACTAGTATGTCTACTACCATTGATAGCCCAATTCAAATTCAAAATTATATAGTTTTCACGATATCCTTCGATCTGACAATTAATAACTAGGAAATCAAAAACACAAACTAACCTGCTAAGCTTGTGTCTTGACTTACCTTCCATGATAGCCTCTCTCATCCGAACCGTAGTTCGTGAGGATTCACACCTTAGCTCATAACATCTCCTGACCAATAAAATCGAGAGATAAACATCAGTTCTGCGAAGACAACTTAAAAGAAAACACCCTTTTAATCCGGCACTTTTCTTCCCTCTACGGTAATTAGAATGAACATCCTTTACTCCTTTTAGGGATACAAATTGTCTTATTTGAGCTATAGTGTGACACACTACATCCCCAATGCTCTCTATTAACCCTCTATTGTCCATATCACTAGATTTTCCATCTATAAATGAACCATGCCATTCATTTATCCTCTCGAAACCTTTCCTCCAGAACCAACATTCCCTTCTAATTTTTTTCAGGAACATTGACACTCTCACATCTATGAATATACGTGATCGGGTCATCGTGGAAACCTCACCTCCGAAGATAATTTTATCAGAGATGATGAGTCCACTACCCACATTCACACTAGATTGAGTGTTAGATCTAGGATCACCATTTACTATTCCATCATTATACGGTTGAAAGCGAAATCGGGGCCATACCCAAATGTCCGTTTTCACTCCATCAACACTACCAACATACCAATCAACCAGAGTCCAAAAAAATCAGATCTATCTGCATAACTTAAGAAACAAAACTTACCTTTGTCAGATCGGAGAAGAGCCACTGGACCAGGAGGACTTATCTAAATTGGTTTAGTTTGTGACTATTAGTTTAACTTATAATTTTTATATACTGCTTTTTTAAAAACGTTATTTTTTGTCAATCATTCTATATTAATAATTCAAACACCCATAATTAGGGGTAAGAGTTTACAAAATTATAATCATGAGAAATCTATCTTGCATATTAATCAATAACTAGGTGAGTGTCCGCGCTACGCAGCGGGATCCTTTTTTAAGTTATGTCATTTTGTTGCAAATTTTTTAAATTTTGGGAGAACTATGAGAGGTTTTTTTACGGAAAGAGATACAAATGTTTTAAATATTGATGAACAATATTTCGACTGAATATTTTGTCAATGGTCGAGACTACTTTAATGAATATTGGCCATGTTCAAGTGGTTGAACTTTTCTTCTCGGTTCCTTTCTGTAGAATATAGAACCACTAAAATTACAACATTGAAGTCTTCCGTACATTAATATGGGTATCTGTTGTATATGAAATTACATGTGTCATGATAGTGAAGATTGTTGAAAATCTCTTTGTATACGATATTTTTAATGGCTTATTTAATTTCTTTTTGTGTGGTGGCACTCCAAATTCGTAGTCTTTCTTTTGATGTGACGCGAGATAAAGCAACATAGAGTTGGCCATGACTAAATACAGATTTGGCTAGATAGATATCCACATTTTGTAAACTTTAGCCTTGACTTTTGTTTATTGTCATTGCATAACAAACTCTAACAGGAAAATTTTGTCTTCGCATTTTATATGGACAATTTGTATTTTCCATTGTCATGATGATCCTTGGTATAAGCACTTTTTCTTGACATTGGTGCCAGTTAGTACCTCTGCTTCAAGTACCTTTTCACCTAAATGAGTAACATGCAGTCTAGTCCCGTTGCATAAACCTTGCTTTTGGTTTATGTTTCTTAACAATATGATTGGGGTATACTGCTTCAAAGGTAGGTGATGATTTGGTAGTCCCGAACACTTGAGTGCATTTAGGTACTATGTAGTGTATACAAGATTAACTCCATCAAGGTTATCATCATCGGCGATACTGTCAGCACTAAGATACTCTTTCATGGCACCTCCAATTTTTGCTAACATGAAATCAATTAACTTAGCAACAGTTTCATTCCTTGGTGTTAGGATGGCATGACCTCGCAGATATGCACGGTTTTGGAAAGAGTTTTCGAGATTTGGGAATGCTGCTTCCTGCATTTCTCTCATTGAGTTTTCTCCTTTTTCTAAGAGTAATGTGTCTTCGATCTATATGTAGTAATTTTCTAGATACGCTTCGTTCAGAGTATTGACACTTTTAGCCTCGCCATTCCCAACTCGTAAAATCCATGCAACAAAGTTTTTTTCGTCTTGCTTCACTCTCATGTTTTTGGTGAGGGTGGCAATGTAACAACTTTGCCAAATGTAAGATCTATTAAGTGTTGCGAGAATTGTATCTTGCCTGCTTCTTTGTGAGATGATTGGTAATATTTGTCTGAAATCTCCACCTAACAAAATTTTCTTTCCCTCAAATAGCTTCGCTTCTTCATATGGCTCGGTAAAACTTATGATATCTCTTAATGTACGATCTAATGCTTCAAAAGTGTGATGATGTGCCATTGGTGCTTCATCCCATATGATTAGATTTGCTCTCTTAACCATTTCTGCGAGCATTGTTCTTGGTTTGATATCACACATCAAGTCGTCATTAAGAAATGATGGTTACTTGAAGGATTGCATGAACTGATGAACTTATTGATATCTTAGTTATCAATTTGATATATTGATATTTTCGAAAACCCCCTTTCAGGGGAAAATTTCCAGAGATAATGATGAAGCAGGTATTGATCAAGACCTATCAAGGCCATCAAAATATCTACAAGGTCAAAGAAATAAGTTATCGGGTCACGAGTATGATCGGACCGGGAAAAGTTGTCAATCGGGTCGAGAATACGGTCGGAGAAAATGGTGGATCGGAAGGTGCTATCGGGTCGAGGAAATGGAAAATGCGGTACGAGTCAGTACGTACCGCAGTCGGAGAACCTGGTCGAGAAAAACGCTACCCGCGGTACAAGGCGGGAAGTCTGAAGATCGAGACATTTGCTACCCGCGGTACGAGGCGGGAAGTCTGATGATCGAGACATCCGCTACCCGCGGTACGAGGCGGGAAGTCTGAGGATCAAGAGAATGACTACCCGCGGTACGTAGCGGGAAGACGGATGACCGAGACAGTCACTCCCCGAAGACCGAAGCGGGAAGTCTGATGATCGGGGATCGATGTCCGAGCGGTACGATGGACCTCGATCCATGGGCGACCGTTGACCAAGTCAACGGTCAACGACAAAAGTCAACGCCGACACAAAACGAGATTTGGATCGTTTTGAGCTAAGGAAGAAGGTGCGACGAAGACTTGGATCCTAAGGAGACACCAACTAGAAGAAGATGACCGTTGGAGAAGAGTCGCCAAGGCCGAGGCAAGGCGCGGATCACCAAGGCGCGGAGGAGTTGCTCTCAGCTCGGGGAACGGAGCAAATTGGCATCCGTGGCGCGTCTCTCTCTCTCTCTTGGGAGTTGTACCTCGGCGACAGGGGTCACATGTGACCGTTACTTATCTTTCGTCAAGACCGAGGCAAGGCGCAGATCACAAAGGCGCGGAGGAGTCGCTTTCAGCTCGGGGACCGAAGTGCGTTGGGATCCGGGGCGCGTCACTTTCTTCCTTGAAGGCTGAACCTCGGCGACTAATTTGAACTTTCCTAAGACTCCTTGTACACTCTATAAATAGCACCTCTTGTAAACACCATATTCATGCAATAAAAATGATCTATTCCCTCTATTACATTCTCTCCACTCTTCTCTTATTTTCGTTTTAAAAACTAACATGGTATCAGAGCTTTGCTCTTGATTCCTTAAGACTTCCGCTCATATTCTACTCCTTATTCTATATTCTCTCATCTTCTTTGATCCAATTCTCTACTCTCACTCGGTTTCTTCAACTCATTTGAAGAAACAATCTTTTATCCATCGGATATTTTCTTTGAAAAAATCCAGAGTTTAATGACCTTATCATGCATATCTTAAGAGACAAGAAACTACCAAGTCTTGAAGAAATTTGTTCTCGACTACACAAGGAGCAAGGGTCAAGTGGTCTATTTGGTGGAAAGAAGGAGCTCCCATCCGCCAACCGAGTGATGTACAAGCGAGATGATAAAAGGAAGAATCTTGTGTGTGATCATTGCAAACGTACCGGCCATGTCAAAGATAAGTGTTGGATTCTTCATCCACATCTCAAGGCTAGCAAGTTTCAAAAGGTTTCCAAGGCTAATCTATCTCAAGAAATTGAAGAGGAGCCAAACCAAGACAATCACTCCGGAGAGAGCTCCGTCAAGAAACCTCAAGAAGGAACCGCATTGGCAACAGCTAACGAAGTAATTAAGAAATCAGATTTGGAGGCCCTAATCAAAGCCATTAATTCACTCACCAATTCCGGTACCACATTCTTTACTCATACACCAAGTAGGAACTTAGTAATAGATTCGGGAGCTTCTCATCACATAATAAGCAACCCAAATCTCCTAGAAAATACTAATCCTATTCTAGGGAATGTAGTAGTGGAAAATGGTGAGAAAGTAGCTATTCAAGGCTTAGGAAATTTAAAAGTTTTCGGAGAAAACTCCAAAGCCTTCTATATGCCGAGTTTCAATTCAAATCTTCTATCCGTTAAACGTATTACCTCCGATTTGAATTGTCATGTGATTTTTGGGCCTAATGAAGTTTGGTTTCAGGATATTAAAAGTGGCAAGCTGATTGGAAAATGAGAAACAAGAGGCGGCCTTTATGAGCTTGAGGATTCCATCTCAAATACACCTATCTTATCATTATTTAGCTCTAATGTTGTTAAGTGCTTAAATGCCGTTTGACATGCTAGACTAGGACACCCACATGCTCGTGCTTTAGGATTAATGTTGCCTAATGTTTCCTTTGATAATTTAAGTTGTGAGGCTTGTATTATGGGAAAACATTGCAAATCCATATTTCCGAATTCTAGTACTATTTATGAAAAATGCTTTGATTTAGTTCATTCGGATGTTTGGACATCACCTTGCACATCTAGGGATAATCTCAAGTACTTTGTGACATTTATTGATGAAAAATCCAAATATACTTGGCTTACATTAATCCCATCTAAAGATCGTGTATATGATGCCTTTGTAAATTTCCAAAAATATGTAGTAACTAATCAATTCAATGCTAACATAAAGGTACTAAGGTCGGACAATGGAGGAGAGTATACAAGCTTAAAATTCCGAGAACATCTAAGCAAACATGGCATCATTCATCAAATGAGTTGTCCTTATACTCCTCAACAAAATGGAGTAGCCGAAAGGAAGGATAGGCATTTAATGGAAGTAGCACGATCCATGATGTTCTATATGAAAGTGCCAAAGAAGTATTGGGGAGATGCGGTTATGGCAGCTTGTTATCTTATAAATCGAATTCCAACTAAAGTCTTGAAAGATGCATCACCCTTCGAGGTACTAAATGGAAACAAACCCTTTATTGATCATCTTAGAGTATTTGGATATGTTTGCTTTGTGTTAATTCCAGGAGAACAAAGGAATAAATTGGATGCAAAGAGCACCAAATGCATGTTCCTTGGATACTCTACAACACAAAAAGGGTATAAGTGCCTTGATCCGGAAAATCATAAGACATATGTTTCAAGAGATGTAAAGTTCCTAGAAGACCAAAGCTACTTCGACAAGATAGAATGGGAGAGCCTAAAAGATTTGTCAAAATCCACCTCGGATAGAACAGCAAGTCTCCGACATCTTCTCAGCCATCTAGGCAATCCTGTCCAAGAAAACCGAGTGGACTCAAATCAGGGAACAAATGATCCAGCTCAGCCTCAAGAAGCACCATCTATCTCATCTCAAGAAATAGGAAGTGAGTCTCAAGAACATGGAACACATCCGACGGATAATGTTGAACCCGATGAGGAAAGGGAAGAAGAAGTAAGCAACATAGACAGCCATGGAAATGAGGAAACAAGTGATGTGTCTATACCTCTAAGGAGAAGCACAAGAATAAGGAAGGACCCGTCAAATTGGATTAATACAAGGGTCTACTACAATCATGAAGCGGTGGCTCATCCGATCCAAGAAAAGTGTTCTCTAGACCTTCTACCACCTGATCATAAGGCTTTCCTTGGGAAGATAGAAATGCATCAGATTCCAAAGACATATGAGGAAGCAAAGAACACCAAAGAATGGTGTGAGGCCGTGGATGCTGAAGCTCATGCCATGGAGAAAAATCAAACATGGGAAGAAGCAACTCTACCTCCGGGAAAGAAAGCGGTGAGTTCTAGGTGGATCTTCACCATTAAGTTCAAAAGCACCGGAGAAATAGAGAGATACAAAGCTCGGTTAGTGGCAAGGGGTTTTACTCAAACATATGGAGAGGATTATATTGAGACATTTGCTCCGGTGGCAAAATTACATACCGTAAGAGTAATTCTCTCTCTTGCCACCAACCTATCATGGGAGTTGTGGCAAATGGATGTGAAGAATGCGTTTCTTCAAGGGGAATTAGAGGAGGAAGTATATATGCATCCACCACCGAGACTTGAGCACAAAGTAGCTCCCGGAAAAGTATTGAGACTCCGAAAGACAATATATGGGCTTAAACAATCCCCACGTGCATGGTACCACAAGTTGAGCTCAACCCTCTTGACTCGAGGATTCAAGAGATCGGAAGCCGATCACACATTATTCCATCTTCATAGTCCAAAAGGCATTGTGATCGTCCTTATATATGTGGATGATTTGATTATCTCCGGGAATGACAAAGAAGGTATCTCTTCTACTAAATGTTACCTTAAATCCATGTTTGATTTTAAAGATCTTGGAGCACTAAAGTACTTTCTAGGAATTGAAGTGTGCCGTTTACCGGACGGCCTCTTCATGTCCCAAAGAAAGTACACACTTGATCTTTTATGTGAAACAGGAAAATTAGGTTGTAAGCCCTCCAAAACACCCTTAGAAGACGGATACAAGGTCTCGAGAAAGGGGGAGAAAAATGAAGAACCGCTTCAAGATGCAACTCAATATAGACGTCTTGTGGGAAAATTGATCTACTTGACCATAACAAGACCGGATCTGTGCTTCGCCGTCAACCAAGTGAGCCAACACATGCAAATTCCCACAAAATATCATTGGAGTATGGTAGATCAGATTTTGTGTTATCTCAAGGGAAGCCCGGGACAAGGCATATGGATGGGAAATAATGACAACACCGAGATAGTAGGATATTGTGATGCGGATTGGGCCGGGGATCGCAATGATAGAAAGTCAACCACCGGCTATGTCACCTTCATTGGAGGAAATATGGTAACATGGAAAACAAAGAAGCAAAAAGTTGTATCATGCTCAAGTGCCGAGGCGGAGTATCGAGCAATGAAGAACCTCACAAATGAGTTGACATGGATGAAAGCTCTCCTAAAGGATCTTGGAATTGAGCAAGCTAATCCCATCACCATGCATTGTGACAATCAAGCCGCCATTCACATAGCATCCAACCCCATGTTTCATGAGAGGATGAAACACATTGAGATCGATTGCCACAAGGTTCGGGAAAAGATCCTAGAAGGAGTCATCCTACCATGCTTCACAAAGAGTGAAGACCAATTGGCAGATATCTTCACCAAAGCCGCGAGGCACAAGGTATGTGATCACATATACCCAAAGCTTGGACTCGTGGATCTCACTCACCCTTGATCAAAGGTCCCTTTTTCCCATGGCTTGTACACTCTTTTTCCCTTAAGAGAGTTTTGTCCCAAAAGCGGTTTTCTCTCTAAAGGTTTTTAATGAGGTATGGCCGTGGGTCTTCCAAGTTTAACATCTACTATGTAGACGGTTAAACTTGAGGGGGAGTATTGATCAAGACCTATCAAGGCTATCAAAATATCTACAAGGTCAAAGAAATAAGTTATCGGGTCACGAGTATGATCGGACCGGGAAAAGTTGTCAATCGGGTCGAGAATACAGTCGGAGAAAATGGTGGATCAGAAGGTGCTATTGGGTCGAGGAAATGGGCACTGCGGTACGAGTTAGTACGTACCGCAGTCGGAGAACCGGGTCGAGAAAAACGCTACCCGCGGTACAAGGCGGGAAGTCTGAAGATCGAGACATTCGCTACCTGCGGTACGAGGCGGGAAGTCTGATGATCGAGACATCCGCTACCCGCGGTACGAGGCGGGAAGTCTGAGGATCGAGAGAATGACTACCCGCGGTACGTAGCGGGAAGACGGATGACCGAGACAGTCACTACCCGAAGACCGAAGCGGGAAGTCTGATGATCGGGGATCGATGTCCGAGCGGTACGATGGACCTCGATCCATGGGCGAACGTTGACCAAGTCAACGGTCAACGACAAAAGTCAACGCCGACACAAAACGAGATTTGGATCGTTTTGAGCTAAGGAAGAAGGTGCGACGAAGACTTGGATCCTAAGGAGACACCAACTAGCAGAAGATGACCGTTGGAGAAGAGTCGCCAAGGCCGAGGCAAGGCGCGGATCACCAAGGCGCGGAGGAGTCGCTCTCTGCTCGGGGAATGGAGCACATTGGGATCCGGGGCGCGTCACTCTCTCTCTCTTGGGAGCTGTACCTCGGCGACAGGGGTCACATGTGACCGTTACTCACCTTAAGGGTCACATGTGACCGTTACTTACCTTTCGTCAAGACCGAGGCAAGGCGCGGATCACAAAGGCGCGGAGCAGTCGCTTTCAGCTCGGGGACCGGAGTGCCTTGGGATCCGGGGCGCGTCACTTTCTTCCTTGAAGGCTGAACCTCGGCGACTAATTTGAACTTTCCTAAGACTCCTTGTACACTCTATAAATAGCACCTCTTGTAATCACCATATTCATGCAATAAAAATGATCTATTCTCTCTATTACATTCTCTCCACTCTTCTCTTATTTTCGTTCTAAAAACTAACAGCATGTGCGGTTTTTAAAAGTTTGGAAATAAGGCAAAATTATTGACCTCTGGTTTAGCATGTATTATGGCCTCATGGACCAACGATTAGGTGGAAACGAATTGTACATTAGGTGAGAATCATTTATTTGTTAAAGCATATTGATCGATGAAGTAGTTAAGGACATGTTAATTTTTGTTTCACATGATCGTATGGATTTGAGTAGGTTAATTTTTTTATGATGATGTCGTTTTACTTATATGATATGTGTTTAATCTCATAATGCTATTGGTTGATTATGGAAATTTAAATTGATGATGTGTCAGCACCGGAAGAGACAACTCTGTTTTTATATATATAATTCAAAAAACAGAGATGCAATAAAACTCAAACTATAATTCAAAAATACCCACATGTCCTTATCTAGTGTTAATATAAATTATAAGAAAAATTAATATATTTGGTATTTTGTGAATTTTTTTTAACTTTTTATAATTTTAATACTATAGATCTACATTTTGCGAAACAGTTCCCATCAAACTAAAAAGATCCAAACAATGATAAACATATTGTTAAAAATCTCCAATGGTCTAGTTTTCATATCAATTTTATGATCCACTTCCAAAACTGTAGTTCATCACTAAATCTTGTTTAAGGTGATATTTTGTAATATGTTTACTCTGCCGAAACGAAAAAAATCAATTAAACTAAATCATATTAAAAACAATTGTATTAAATTAATTAAAAATACTATTGCATTAATCAAAAAATTATTCTACCTTGACACAAATTTGTATTATATGTAAATATGTAAAACATATGCAAAATAATAAAAAAAATTTATGTAAAATAAATTAAATATTTTAAAATACTTTTATGTTCGAATAAATCTAAATTCGTGTTAGATATTATAATATGTTTATCATGAAAAAAAAATAAATTAAATCAACATTTATTGATGTGAATAACTTCAACAACAACAAAAATTAAGAAGTCTATTGGAAAAGGTGAAATATTTAACAATTTATAAACAGAGGAAAGACAAAGGTCATATGTACTTTCATAAATTAAGATATCTATTGTAAAGACAGAGGAAACTCGAGTATTTCACCTCTTCCAGTAGTCTTCATTAATATTTAAGGTGACAGATTAACAACAATATAAATTATAGAAGTCTTAACATAAATTATATTATTAATTAAAGCTACTTACATGTTTTTACAAACGGAATATGAATTTATATCATGTTACAACATGTACGAAATAAGAAATTTTTATTTGCATAAAACTTTTAAAATACTTATATTTTTAATTGACTCTACAAAAAAGTTAAGAATTATATTAAAATTCTTATTTAATCTGACCATCACAAATGACATATAGTCTAGTGACAGACGATAAGTCCAAGCCAGCGCATTTACATAACCTGGAATCGAATCTTCCTGCCTATATTATGTATTGGTTATTCGGCCAGACAGTTAATGGTCCAATATAATCAGCCGTTTACAAAAAATAAGAAAAATCTTACCATCTAAAAATAGCAAATAAGAAATTGAAAAAGGAAAGAATGAATCCGCCTAAATAAAAAATAAAAAAAAGAGAAAAGACCCCAAGGCCACACTATGGTTTTAGTGAGCACGACTGAAACGTACTTATGGACAAATATAGTGAAGGACAACGATCACGGTAATGGTAGTAAGGTTTGTTTGCGGATAATCTGATTTAAGAGAAATGTTATAAACATACAAAACAGTGCCAAATATAGAAAAGACAAAAGATAACAGATAGAAACAAAAGAAGAAAATAAGTCTTAGTGCAGGGGAACAACCAAATGCAAAGTCTGGTAATGATTAGAAATAAAACAAAATAATAAAGTCTGGTAATGGCTAGAAACAAAACAAGATAACAAATCAGGTTAAAAGAGATGTAGAAAAACACACTTTGACCGAATTGAAACATGTTTAAACGAAACAAAAAGATGGACATACTAGACAAGTAGCGTCTATTATGTCCACTGTGGATGTAAAATATATGATTGAAACATGTTACGAATATGAAGACTATGTCTCTCGGCGACATAATTCGATCGTTTATGACCATAGTAGATATAATAAGGCAAAAAGAACAAGAAAATTGGAGATCTACATGCATACAATGTGTCTTATGTGGACACATCTGTGAATAATGTCCATAAAAAAGTAAATGTCCCCTACTTGACTAGTATACCCATGAAATAGTAGAAAAAGAAGCATAAAGGATAAAAATGTATGAAAAATACATCGAAGAGTAGGATTGAAACAGTAGCAAGACAAGACGATGAGGATTTGTATATGAGATGTAACACAATAAAAACATGGTTAAAAACCTAATTTTTCTACCGAAGTGAACCGGCGCCAAGCCAAACCGTAGCTCCATCGCATCCTCCGATCTAGAGAACAACTACCGGTGACTTCTATAGCACTGGTGTTGTTGCTCCCCTTTCATCTTCGTCTTGCTTTTGTTGTTTGATTTTATACATCATAAGGAGATCTAGTCAAAGTAATTCTCAGAAATGGTTATCAGAACGGAGAGTCAACATAGGTTTTGGCTTTGCCGGTGTCTCTGTCTTGCCTCTACCTTTGTCCTTACCTCTCAGCAATGGTCACACCGGTGGTCTCACCGCATTTGGTCTATGATGATATCCCTTGAAGTTGGTTTTTAATAGTTGTTGGTATTGGCTATAGATCTTTCTAGTTTTGGACCTTTAATTGGTTGTGGTTTTTTCTCCTGACCTTTAACCTGTCGATCTGATCCATCTGCTTTGGTGGTTTGTGATTATCTAGTTTCACCCGATCAGAAATCAAGATCAGATCTCGATCATTGTCTGCATAGTTTGCCTTTCTTTATCCGAATGTTAGTCTTTTCGACTTCCAGTATTAGGTTCGTTGGTAGTTCATCTCCTCTCTTTTGAGGCATCAGCAATCTGAAGACAAGCCAGTTTATCTCTTTAGAAGTCTACTCAGTTTGAAGTGAGGACAAAGAGGATTGATTTTATCTGTTCTCAAAAATTCAACCATATTCAGTGTTTAGGATCTATTCCTAGTTAGTTTTTAGTTGTAGTTTCCTTTGTTTACGTTGTGTTTATCTTTTTTATGGATGTTAGTTTTTGGAGATTTTCTTATCTTTTTGCAACGTTAGTTTATGATGTAATCTCATGCTCCCAGCCAAAGGTTTAGTTTTGAAGCTCAATGAATACCAATATCAAAAAACAAAACTAAAAAAGGTTATTCTCTATAATTCTCTGATTTTATATGGTTTGGTTCGGTGTATATCGAGTTCGGATTCAAATATTTTATATATAAAATTTTAAAATTAAACATAAATAAAAGAAAATTTTCAGAAAGCTAAAATGTTAGTTTTGATTTGATTTAGGTTTAAATATTCATTTATGACTTATTTAAATATTTTATCTGGTTTAATTCATCTAATATAATACATGTATAAACCTAATTTCTATTTAAAATGCAGGAGAAATAAGATGATACGTAGTCCAAGAGCAAAATTGAGACAAATTGGGAACAGCCTAATAATTTCAATACCCACGTAAAAGAAGCACCAAGAGATAGAATAATCAGGAAGTATAAATATCTTTTGATTATAGTCATAATATTTTTCAGATTGTGGACCGACGCTTATCATTCTTCTTGGGCTGGTACGGGCTGAGCCGTGTGGCCTTAGTCCATGTCTATGTTTGTTTTGGATTGGCATCATGGACTTCTCTACTGGGCCAAAATTGTTGAGTTATGCTTGTCAGATGGGCCACGTTTTGTGCTTCTCTTTTGACCAAGTCCATTTGCTCCTTTACCTGAAAGGGAAGTATAACTTTTGGGTCAAGGCTGAACAAAAGAGGGTTCTTTGTCAGGAAAGGGAGAGGTGTTGAGATGGTGTTTTTTGGCTTATATATCTGAGATATGAGAGCATGAGATGTGTGTGAGGATACAACCTTGAGTGATAGAGAGAGAGCCGAGAGAGTGAAAAAACTTAGATCTTGAGTGTTCTTTCTTGTGGCTACTCAATACTTGTAATCATTCTTGAGGTTATATTGAAGCCAAATCTGTGAGTTATACTCACCGAGATGTACCAAGGAATCCTTTTCCTTGGGAACTCGTAAACCTCTTTGTCTTCCTTGATTTACTTTCACAAACACCTACACAAAACACTCTCTTAACATATTAGTCACTCAAAAGACATTGAAGCAAGTAATATTGACAACAAGTGGTTTCAGAGCTTCATGTTTAAGTTATGTCGACTAAAGCAGAAGCTAGTATGAAAAGTGAGAAGGTTGAGTATATGGAACCTACCCAAGGGCGCTTTGATGTTGAGAAATTTGATGGAGAAGGTGACTTCTCTCTCTGGAAATTCAAGATCTTGGCGCAGCTGGAGATTATGGGACTTGATGATCCACTTCTACCTGTTTATCTAGAAGAGGAAGCTAGTTTAGATCCAAAGGGTAAAAAATACAACAAATCTGCTGCAGAAGATAAACTTGAAAAGGCAAAAGCAGATCCGAGATGGAAAGCTAAAGACAAGAGAGCACAGCATCTTATCTGTTCCAGTCTGGCTGATGCTGCCCTCAGGTCAGTGAAAAGGGAGAGATCTGCATATGATACATGGAGGGCTTTGGAGGCAGAGTATCAGGTGAGGACACTTCCGCACAAATTTAACCTGAAACAAAGGTTTTATGCTTTCAAAATGGATGCATGGAAGAATCTAGATAAGAACCTAGATGTCTTTAATAAATTGATATCTGACCTGGCTAGCGTACATGTTGATATGAGTGATGAAGATAAGGCAGCTATTCTTATGAATAGTCTACCAAAACAATTTGATACTTTTTCACACATTGAAGTACAATAGCGGAAGAGAGACAATCACAGTAAAAGATATTGTTAGTTCAGCTTATTCCATAGAGATGGAACTGAAAGAAAAGGGTCTTTACAAGTTGCAGTCAAGTGCAGAAGGTATGGTGTTTCAGAGTAGAGGAAGAAGTGAAAAGGTTACAACTTCAAAAGGAAAACAGAAAGATAAAAGCAGGTCAAAGTCCAGAGCAAAGGTTAAACAATGCTGGTTTTGTGGTTCACAGGATCATTTCAAAAGAGATTGTCCGAAAAGGAAGAATCATGGAAATGAAAACAGATCAGGAAAAGCTGAAGCCAGTATCGTTGAAGCTATTGAGAGGGAACCATTAATGCTTATGGCATCAAATAGGGAGGTAGGAGATGAGTGGATCATTGATTCTGGATGCTCGTATCATGTGACATTCATAAAGGATCTTATGTTTGATGTGGAAGACATTGATGGAGGAAAAATATTAATGGGAAATGACACAAGCTGCGATGTGACTGCTATAGGAAAGGTGAAATTTCAGAATGATTATGGGTCAATTGTAATTCTGTCACAGGTTAGGTACTCTTAAATGGCAAGAAGAAATTTGATATCTTTGGGCCAATTGAAAATGCTGGGATGCTGGTATAAATCAAAAGATTTTAGGCTACAAGTGTTTAAAGAAGAACGAGTAGTTATAACAGCAAGCTACAAAGATACCTTTGTATTTCTTAAATGCAAGACCTATGAAGGTTGAAGCTAATATGATGTTGGTATCAGAAAATATGATGGATCTGTGGCATAGCAGATTGGGACACATGAGTGCCACTAACATGAAATTGCTGAAAGAAAAGGGGATGATGAAAGATGGTGAAATCAAGGATTTCAAGAAATGTGAGCGATGTATTCTGGGGAAGTCACACAAAATGTCATTCAGAAAAGGTATTCATGTTTCAGAAGTACCTTTGGAATATGTTCATTCTGATATATGGGGATCACCAAGTGTAACACCTAGCTTGGCGAGATGTCAGTACTACATATCATTTGTAGATGATTTCACCAGGAAAGTTTGGGTGTATTTTCTGAGAACAAAAGATGAAGCTTTTGTGAAGTTTGTTGATTAGAAAATTTTGACTAAGAATCAAAGTGGAAGGAGGTTAAAAGTTTTCAGAACAGATAATGGCTTAGAATATTGTAGCAAGATATGTGATGATTTATGTGCTCAAGAAGGGGTTAGGAGACACAGAACGTGTCCATACACTCTGCAGCAGAATGGGATAGCTGAAAGGTTGAATAGGACTATTCTAGAAATGGTTAGAAGCCTATTGACAGAGACTGGACTATCATAATCATTTTGGGCCGAAGCTGCATCTACTATAGTATATATACTAAACAGAACTCCTTCTAAACCTATAAATTTTCAAATACCAGAACAACTGTGGACTGGAAGGGAACTAGATTTATCTCACATGAGAAGATTCAGATGTCTATCTTATTTTCATGTTGATCGAGGTAAGTTGAAACCTAGAGCCAAGAAAGGAGTTTTCATGGGGTATCCGCAAGGTGTTAAAGGCTATAGAATATGGAGTTTGGAAGATAGGAGATGTGTTGTGAGCAGAGACGTAATCTTCAATGAAGATATGGTTTACAAAGATTTTGACAAAGTTTCTTTGGATTTTGAGAAAAAGGAGGGAGTGAACAAAACTAAGAAGGTTTCTTTCTTACTTCGTAATGATTCAAATGAAGCTGAAAGTTCAAATGATGTTGTTCATGATGCAAATCAAGGTGGAGTTTTTCATGATTCAAATGAGGAAACAGTGGATATAAATACAGAATATGATGCAGAGATGGTGGATTCTGGTTATAATGATTATTTATTGGCCAGAGATATATGCAGAAGGGAAATCAAACGGCCTAGTAGATTCATTAAGAACAATGTGGCATACTATGCACTAAATGCAGCAGATGATATAAATTTCGATGAACCTAAGACCTACATAGAAGCTATAAATGGGAAGGATCGTGATTTATGGATAGCTGCTATGAAAGAGGAAATTGATTCTTGCAACAAGAATCGAACTTGGTCAAACATCCCTATGTCTAATGATCAAAGAACAATAGGCTGCAAATGGATCTACAAAGTGAAGCCGGGAATTCCAGGTGTTGAAAAACAGAGGTTCAAGGCTAGGTTGGTTGCTAAGGGGTTCACACAGATTGAAGGTGTTGATTATCATGAAGTGTTTTCTCCTGTTGTTAAGCATACTACTATCAGGTTAATGCTTTCGATTGTCGTAAATTATGATATGGAATTGGAGCAGATGGATGTAAAAATATCATTTTTACATGGAAACCTAGATGAGAGGATCTATATGCAACAGCCAGAAGGATTTTAAAAGGAAGGAAGTACATGTTTGTTACATAAATCACTATATAGTTTGAAGCAAGCTTCCAGACAGTGGAATTTGATGTTTAATAATTACATTCAATCTCATGGTTATAACATAAGTGATTTTGATAACTGCGTGTATTTCAGAGAGTTTAAGAAGGGTTACTACATTTATTTGCTTCTCTATGTCGATGATATGCTATTGATATCAAGCGACCTGGGAGAAATCATTAAGCTTAAGAGATTATTGAGCAATGAATTTGAAATGAAGGATTTGGGTAATGCAAGGAGAATATTGGGAATGGATATTTCTAGAGACAGACGGAATGAAATTCTGAGATTGTCTCAGAAAGCTTATATTGACAAGATTATAAGTACATTCAATCAATCAGAAGGAAAAGCAGTACATACTCCTATGGGTTCTCATTTCAAGTTATCTAGCACTAAATTTTGGGATAAGCAGATGCAAAGTGTACCTTACGCCAGTGCTGTGGGAAGCCTGATGTACGTGATGGTTGGATCACGTGCAGATCTGGCATATGCTGTAGGTCTGGTCAGTCACTTCATGAGTAACCTTGATACAGAACAATGGAGTGCAGTTAGATGGATATTGAGATATTTAAATCATGCAAGAGATCTTTGTCTAAGTTTTAAGAAAACAGAAATAAAAGAAATCGTTGGATTTTGCGATAGCGACTATGCATCTGACCTTAACAGAAGGAGATCCATCACTGGGTACGTTTTTCAGGTGAGTGGAAATACTGTCAGCTGGAAATCTGGTCTTCAGACTAGAGTGGCCTTGTCAACAACAGAAGCGGAATATATGTCGTTAGTAGAATCCGCAAAGGAATCAGTATGGTTAAAGGGTATTACCTGTGAAGTTGGACTCGGAGATATGATTGCAGAGATCGTCTGCGACTCTCAAAGCGCCATATGCCTTGCGAAAAATAGTGTATACCATGAAAGAACAAAATACATGGCGGTTAGAATGAGTTTTTTGAGAGAACTGGTTGAGGAAGAAGAAATAATTGTAAAGAAGATAAGTACCTTGGAGAATCCGGCAGACATACTGACAAAGTCGGTACCAGTAAGAAAGTTTGAGACGGCGTTAGATCGGCTGGGTTTACTCAGTGATCTGCCGTGTTAGGAGACCAAGAGTCTTCACGGAGTCTCTTCGGCGTACATGCATGTCGAAGAGGGGGTCAGAAGAGAAGGTTAGTTTTCTTCTGATGTTTGTTTGTTCTTGTTCTTGAAAAATACTGAGAATGAAAGGAAATAAGCAGAGAAGATGGTGTATCTACTTACTCTGTGTTGATCGGTCTACATGCATGTCAGAGATTGGAATCGGAATCGGTTGAAAGATCCGATGGTTCTTTGGGATTACAGTATGAAGGGTGAAGGAGAAAAGGTTTGTCTCTGATGGTTTTGTTATTTCACGGTGGAGAAGATCTGAGAGAGTTTTCTCTCTGGTTTTGTCGGAGGAGTGAAGAAGATGAAAGGAGAAAATGAGATAAGTGATTTTGGGTCGTTTAGGGGTTGTGAAGAGGAAAATGAAAGGTTGCCTCGAACTCTAAGGCGAAGTGTAGAAACCGAGGAGTTGCCTGGACTGCCGCAAAGAAGTGGAGAAGTTGAGGTGGAGTTTGTGGACCGACACTTATCATTCTTCTTGGGCTGGTACGGGCTGAGCCGTGTGGCCTTATTCCATGTCTATGTTTGTTTTGGATTGGCATCATGGACTTCTCTACTGGGCCAAAATTGTTGAGTTTTTGCTTGTCAGATGGGCCACGTTTTGTGCTTCTCTTTTGACCAAGTCCATCTGCTCCTTTACCTGAAAGGGAAGTATAACTTTTGGGTCAAGGCTGAACAAAAGAGGGTTCTTTGTCAGAAAAGGGAGAGGTGCTGAGATGGTGTTTTTTGGCTTATATATCCGAGATATGAGAGCATGAGATGTGTGTGAGGATACAACCTTGAGTGATAGAGAGAGAGCCGAGAGAGTGAAAAAACTTGGATCTTGAGTGTTCTTTCTTGTGGCTACTCAATACTTGTAATCATTCTTGAGGTTATATTGAAGCCAAATCTGTGAGTTATACTCACCGAGATGTACCAAGAAATCCTTTTCCTTAGAAACTCGAAAACTTCTTTGTCTTCCTTGATTTACTTTCACAAACACCTACACAAAACACTCTCTAAACATATTAGTCACTCAAAAGACATTGAAGCAAGTAATATTGACAACACATATATTTTACTCTCTATACAGATTCTCTTTTGTTGTTACGAGACAAAACACTAGAAGAAACAAAGTAAGAAAAGAACAAAGAACACAAAGAAAATTTTGCTGAAAATCTTTTATTCTCTGATAATAGAAAATGAAAGAGACAACATGAAATTATAAGAAACAAAAATGTAACAGCACCCACTACACCCATGAACTCATTATGTCCTATAATTAAAAGTAAAAACTGAAACCCCCAATTGATTAAAAATAAAAACTAGCAAAACATGTAACTGAAATCATTGATCGTAATTTGAATCACTTTTCAACATCTTTGACAATGAAAAAAGCTTCAAGTTCCGAAAAATGGCAAGCCAAAGTATTAACAACGCTCACAAAGGCAGAGCCCGACGAAATCTGGTCTCTCTTCAGTGACTTCTTCAATCTTCCACAAATGGCTTCTAACACTTTCCACGTGTCATGGCGTCCACGGCATCAACGGTGAACTCGGCTGCACCAGATTCTGCTCCGACTCTTCCATAAAATCCAACGGTGTAGAATCCACCGCAGGATGGTCAAAGGAGAAGCTAGTGGCCGTTGATCATGTGGAACGTGTGTTGAGGTGCGAGATAGTGGAGAGTAATATTGGATTTGAGTCCTTATGTATCTAGATGTTGAAGGTTGTGTGATTGAGTGGAGTTTAACTGTTGATCCTGTGAGAGGATTGGCTTTAGATGATTTGGTGAAGAAGTATGAGAAAGCTCTTGGAGTTATCGCCAACAACATGGAAGAGGCCTTAACAGATAGTTGGCGAAAAATGATGACAAGATTTCGAACACAAGTTAAATAGATGGCCTTTTTAGATATTGATGTCTGTTTTCCATTCATAAATACTGTCTAGTTATTAAGAAATATTATTTTTCGAAAAAATATTAAATAGTATATATAAGATATCATATTCTAATATTAATGCATTACAAATATTACATAAATTCACATAATGGAATAAATATATAGGCTGGAAATGATAATTGTGAAATTGTGCTAACGGAATTTGCAACAAAAGTTTGTGTGCAATCTTACATTATTATTTAAAGTGAAATGATAACAACTCGGTTTGTTGAATATGAAATTTGGCAGAATTTTTTTTATTAAGTAGATCGATAAAATCCAATTTATAGCCAAAGTCTATCCTAAAATTCCATTTAATCTACCTCTGATAGTGGGCTAAACTTTTAATTCAAATTCATACATACCAAAAAAAGATTGGAACTCGAGCTAATCTGAATCTAAACTAAAATAAGTGAAATATAACAATACGTGTACAATATCATTCATAGTTATTTTTTTGTCAACGGCAAAATATATTAAACCGAAGTCACCTTCAAAGAGCTTACATCAAAAAAATAATTAAACAGACCACTCGAAACATGGAGGGTGAGAGTCTCTGCTTTATGATTCAGAGATCTAGGAATTAAGATAAAGAGAAATTTGTAAACAATGAACTTAGCCTCAAAAACTCCTCCTGATATGGAAGGAAAGCCGATCACTCCTCTCGACGATGTAGAATGTGCATCACCGTCTCACAATCTATCGAGACCTCCACCTCCGTGATTTGAAACTCCAGTAGGGATCCTATTGCCCACATAACTGCTTCCACCTCCACGTACAGGACATAAAGAATCTGGTGACCTCGTTTTGCTCTCAAAATTTCTCCTTTCATTGAATCTAGAAAACAAACCCAACCTAAACTCGTATGTTGGTCAGTGTCCTTCTAGGAAGCGTCCATAAAAAATTTATAACTTGTGAAACTGAGATTAGCTGTGGTAGGGAAAATCTATGCTGACTTGAACATGTCAGACTTGGACCCTAAAGGTCCTCTAAAACTTTATGGTCTATTATGGCCTCAAACCATTCTTAATAGTCTGCTGCTGCCTTTTGCAGAACAAATCTAGGATCTAAATCTTGATTCGAAAAGCAAAAACCATTTCATGCTTTCCAAATATGTCAAATAATCCATGGAAACATTTTTGTGTCTTCCTAGCTCAGAATCCGCCAACATATATAATCAAGATTATACCACATTAATTTTCCAGGAAACACTCTCGGTTGCAGAAGGAAGGCAAGGTAGTGCCCAAACTTGGACTGCTAGTGGACATTCAAATAGTACATGGTTAATAGTCTTATGTTCCGCATCACAGCGTATACATCTAGAGTCATTTCCAAAATCACGCTGGGCGAGGCTCTGATATACTGCAGTACATCCTGATAAGGTTTGCCAAATAAAATGTTTAATTTTATTAGAGAAATTTCATTGCCAAATTTAACCATATAAAGCTACAAAAGATGAACCAATTTGTTTCCTTCCTAGCCACAAACCGAGTTCTGACATTTTATAGCATGATTCGATAGAATATCTCTCCGTCTTCATATAATGCCACCCCAATAATCTGGACGTTTCCTTCTCAGAACAGGTATAACCAGAATTAGTCGGGCATCTCTTAGATCGAAATACTGATGAACTAGAATTTCTTTCCTTGTACCAGATTCTGGTCAATAAATTTATCTAAACTCATATATAGAAATAAATACAGATCTGATAAGTACACTGCCCGCATACATAATATCTGGAATCCATGGGGTCCTTCCACACCGTAATCTGCTTACCATCCCTAATCTTTCTAATGATACCTTTAGACATCAATGATCGAGCTGAAACAATACTTCACCATCCATAAGAAGGGGACGCTTTCAGTGTTGTCTTCAGCATACACTGATCTTTATAATATCTCCCCTTCAACCCTTTAGCCAAAAGTGAATCTCGGAACTCGAGCAATCACCATACTTGTTTAGTCAGGAGAGCCATGTTAAAATCCTCTAGAATTCGGAACCCCCAACCCTCGAAAATTGCCTACCAGAAGTTTGCTATAGCCGCATTCACTTGCATTATCACTACCTTGGAGAACCTAGACCAAGTCATAACATAGGGTTGCCAAGGTCGTAAGAACCGATTTGATCAAGATTTCCTTTCCCGCTTTAGAAAGGAACCGTGAAGACCAATTGGCTATTCTTCGCCTGCAGTTTGTCCCCAACAAACGCAATTTTTTTTGCTTTAGAACCTCCAATTTTTTCCAGAAGACCTAAGTACGTTCTCATTCCTCCCAGATTTCTAATACCTACGATTTGTATAGATGATTGATCAAAACTAATTTGTTGCCCATAGATTAGTTCATACTCTTTGAGAATGTTAAGTATTTTTGTTGCTTCCCCCTTGGTAGATTTGCAAAAAAAATCGACTATCGTCCGCAAATAGTAAATGAGATATCGCTGGACTATCGCATGCTATTTTTATTTCGGTAATAAGTCTTTGTTGCTCTTCTATTTTGAATTTTGCAATGAGGACTTCCATACAAAGTATAAATAGATCTGGGGACAATGG
>JAKUCM010002138.1:0-25285 GCA_023374145.1 Lepidium sativum
ATGTTTCACATTGATTTGCATTTGCTGCTTGAGAATTGAATTTTGAAAGTTATTGAAATATCTCAAAGATTTTGACTTGTGTCGTAGTGGATTTGGCTTCCATTTATATTTTCTCTCGAGAATAGTGACCGCAGGAGAACTACTCAATTATTGATTTCAATGCAGAAGCTTAACCCTAAGAAAAACCTGAATTGTCATTATAAATCTCTTCCAGTTCCTAACTAAGATATCTCACATTGCTGTGTAACAAAGTATTAGAACACAACTATTCATCAGAATTTGAGTCAACATACTCATCAGACTGTGAGTCCACATAAGCCTTGAGAACACGTTTGTACTTTTCGGGGTTGTCATACCAAGTTGGCGTGTTGATGATCGCCTTTTCTAGCCAGTACTCATCATACACTTTTTTCGACGACATCTTCTGCAAGAATCCATTCCAAGTATCCATGGCTCGGTTCAGTCGAACAGTCTTAGGTTTTCCCCTAAGAAACTTGATGTAATCCCTAGCAAGCTTGACCAATTCCTCCCCAGTGATTATGTAAGTGTACTGTGGAAAAAGAAAATTACATTAGAGCAAGATACAATGTTCCAAGTTTGAATTTTTCTGAAAGTTATGTCATTTACCAAAAAGATGAAGCCTAAGGTTGCTAAAACCACTTGCAGGGTTTCATCTGCGATCCCGGTAAGACCACCATCTTCTCCTCCTGACCCTTCAGGAGGCTCACCATTTCCACCACCACCACCACTGCCTCCTCCACGTGGAGGAATGTTGCCGCCGCTCCCTGTATCATAAAAGTCTTTCTTCTGTATCTGCTCTCGCAACAGATCTTCAACCGATTTCTTCCCCATAGCTTTCTCTATTGCTTTCCATGGTGATGATATCTGATAACAATATTCATTGAAAAAGAGATTGAAAACACACACACACACATTGTCATCAGCAAACAGCAAAGTTCTGTCCCTAATTTCTTGGAGACATACACAAAAGGAATCATTCTCCAGTAACACAGTAAATTCATTTTCATACAGAAGAACTTAACACAAAGATTAGTCATCTGACCTCATCACTACCATCAGGTTTATCCTTCCCTCCAAGCAAACACACAGCAGGAGTACGCTTTCCTGTCCCAGTAGTAGGTGAATGACGCCGATGATTTAGAAGAGGAGAAAACTGAGTAGAGACTGAAGAAGCAGTGTCTTGTAGAGTAAATGTAGTACGCGGAGAGTAATCAAAGCGTAGTGACGACCTAATAGGTCCACTGGCACTGGAGATGGATTTTGGTCGTGTTGTCGTTGCAGGAGAGTAAGAAGGTTGAAAACAATTAGCCTGAGTAAAGCTCATCTTTATATCCTCAGAGTTTCTCTTGACTTTCAGATATTCTAACTTCAAAAATCAACAATAAAAACCAAACACACCAATTAGAATGCAACATTAACCTAAAAATTTGTTGTTTTGGGGATGATCAGAGTTCTGAGTATACACAAAAGACGTTATTCTAATCCAAAATTCGGATAAAATAGCAAATCTATGGGGATATAATCTCGTTCATAGAACATTAAGCAACATGGGTTACAAAGAATCAAAAGCTTCGATGAGATAGAATACTAAGGCATTGGCTCAGCGATTATAAGGAAGAACATGAAGCCGCTCGCAAGAAACCAGATTACCATAGGAATTCAGAATCGTACCTATTCGAGAGCTTGATGGAAGAGAGAATTCGAAAACCTAGGTCTGGCTTGGAGAGAAAGATTTCGACTTTCCCCCCTTAGCGTCTGGGAACGACGGAGATGCCGAACTGTGAGATAAAAAGAGGAGGCGATCAACAAGTTTATCTATATCCTGAAATAACTTGCTAAACGGTGTCGTTTCAGTCGAATCCCGATGGCTCTAGACCATGACTTGGTTTACTAAACCGGTTCTTTTAATGAACCGGTCTACTTACTTTCGCAATTGCATTTGTTTTGTTAGGAAAATATGGTTCGGATTTATTATTGGGCTCCAAATAAAGGATTTAGAAATCTTTAAGAATTTTTAAATCTATATATAATTCTTAGATTTTAAAATCAAATAAACTCAATTTGGAATTTATATAGACTAGAATTTCTTAAATTACACATGATTTGAATATGAATTTGGAAACCAATGCTTAAATAACACATGATTTTAATATAAATTTTAAAATTATTATTTACACATGATTTTATAAGAATTTCAAAATCCATTAAAATTCACTATCTAATAAACCTCTTTAAAATCAAATCAATCTGTTATGAAATCTTATCCAGAGATAATTGTTTTCTATTGTTATTAAAAATAATAGATACAAATATTATGTGACTTTCATTTTCTAATACCTATACAACTAGTGGCAGAAATAACAATGGAAGAAGAGTGTCAATTGACACCAAATAAAAATTCTGAATATAACTTTCGCTTTATTTTTTGAGAAAAGAAATCATCAATTCAAAAACTTAGACAATTATGTTCACGATAATTATTAACGCTAAGAGAATTCTGCTCATGATAATTATTATTGTTATGGTGTAATGATGATTACGATAAGTCCAATTCGTTTATACCGTATCCATGAAAATATAACATTAAGTTTCTAAATTGGAAAAAGTTATATGATGGGTTGTCGATTCCATTCATTCTTTGTTTGGTTTTGACGTCCGGGAATGTTTTAAGTTTTAATATAAATAATATAAACAATTATGTTTTGATAACAATATATATATATATATCTGATTATTATTATCAATGACTATTTTATATATTATATTAAAAACTATTTAATATATAAGAAACTATAACATGACAGTTTTAGTTTAAATTCAATATTATATAATATTATTTTATAATATGAAATACATCAATATGTTATATCGATTCATGTAAAGTATAATGTCGTCAATATGAATTATCAATAAATGTATACACGTGACAACATAATGAAATATAAACGTTAGTTTACGTTTAAGTTTTTACATTCTTTTTGTCAACAAGTAGTGATCTGATTTATAGTCTAACTAAAACAAGATATAATTTAAACTCATCATTTAATTACCTAGCTAAATAAGGGACAAACTAACTAGGTCATATGTTCTTTTGGCTAAACTTACATTTGATCTTGTATCATATAATTTGAAATAAATACAACAGTTTATCATAATTAATTCATAATATTTATGATATATCATATAATAGACTATATTTTTGGTAATAATTATAAGATTTGTAACTAATAGTATTTATTTTTATTTATAATTATTAAGGATATTTTCTAGTTAATTCATATTTTTTTAAGATGATAAAATTTATACTAATTTGAAAGATGAGCTAGTTTCCAAATTTGTTAATATTTTCAAGTATAGAATTACTAAGATCATTATAAATTTATAGGTTTGTCCTGCAAAAAGATTTTACCGAACTTCTACTTGGAAGTACAAAATTGTGTTTGTGTAAACATTTTTCTATTATTGAAATATAAATAACTAAATGAACAAGTTCTTATATACTTTGATATATAAGTATAATCAAAAACTTTGATTATGATAACACAATACGAGACACAACAAACGTTTTAGGTTTTATTAAAGATAACACACTATATTTTTGTAGTATTTAAAAATCAGATGGATATAGTATGTAGACTTAGTTGATAGTATATGATAATGATAAAAACTATGTAACTTCATATTTATTATATATAACACTGTTGATGAGATGAAATAAAAAACCACAAGAAACTATATGTTATCAAATTTAAATTTTAAATATATATATATATATTTATAATATATTAATTTTCTAAAAATATATTAAAGATTAATAAACTAAAATATTTTTAAAATATAAGTTTAAATACCAAAATGAACATATGATCCATGTTTGACTAAATAGACACATGTTTACAAATATAAATGAATACGTATTAAAATATCTAAATGAATACTGGCTTTAAATACAAAATGAATGTAAGTTTAGAAACTTTAATGAATGCGAGTTTAAAAATCTAAATGAACATGAATCTAAAAACTTAAATGACAAGAGTCAAAAAAGTTTTTATATGAAAATTGTAATGCATCAAAACTTAAATCAATAGAGATCAAAAAATATATTTCCTATACAATACCTTCACTTTTATAAATTTATAAATTTACATTAAGTATATCAAGTATATATTAAATTAATAAATTTATACATATAAATCAAACTATGAAATAATCAAATTATAAATATCATATATAAATTTTATATATTAATAAAAATAACTACAAATGTATATTGATTTTTCACAAAAATATATGTCATACATAGCATGAGCCATCATCTAATTAGGATATAAGTTACATTTAGTATAATTTAAAGCATATAAACTCTAAATTATTAGGGTTAAACAAAAAGAAAGAAAAAAAACTCGATATTCTCTCTATCTTATAAGCTAAATACAATCGTTGGGGATCTAGTTTGGGAGCAGAGAGTGGAGGCTCCTTTTTCTCTGGTGTCGTCTCATGCTCCCCTTCTGTCTTGTCATCTCGTACGGTAACCCAAGTCCGGCTACCAATTTCTGAACCTCCATGTACGAACTAGGAGCAATATTATCTTTAGGTAGACTCCTGCTAAACAAATTAGCTATCGCATCAACACATGTCTCTGCTAAATTCTAGTCTGTCTTGATATTCATCAAGTCAGTTGCAATCGATAACGGAGATATCCCGTCCTCACATCCACCATACAACGACTTCTTCGCTGCATCCAACATATTATAAAAACTCTGTGCTTCTAGATTTGGCTCTTCCCCTCTATTAGTTCTCACCTCAAAAGCAGGTACATTCTCTCTAAATGCATCGTTAACCATCTGAATTGAACCAACTACGTTCTCGCCTTCCACAGTCGATTCCACTACCACACCTCCACCGTAACATTCATTACCACTTCTGTCATTAAATATACATTCAGCTTCTACATTCATAGTTCCTCCGGTACCTAAACCATTATCTATATTTCCACTAGTACTAGCAAAATTAACCATATATGGATCTTCTCCGTGCGAGTACCATACTTTATACCCGGGAATAAAGCCTCTACTATACAAATGGAGCCAAACTTGTTTTACAGAAATAAATATCATATTTTTGCATTTACGGCGTGGGCAATACATCTTACCTGTTTCGCGCGTAATGCTTTGATTTCCGGCGAACTCCATAAATTGTTTCATCCCATCTGCATACTTTGGGGTAAGTTACCTCATTTCAGGATCGTATTTTTCTTGATCCATCCAAGCTCGAAAATATATATTTGACATTTTGTGTGATACTTATTGAAAAACGAAGGTGTATCCACAACATGATTGTTCGTGCTTATAAAGATGCACTTTCCTACCATTTTCGACGGTTTTTGACAGTCTCACCTACTTTCGGTTACACTAGAAAAGGACATATGAAGAACGTTTTTACTGGTACGGTCAGTAGACGTCGGAAAAATAAGTTTGTGGGTGGTTGTCGGAAATGCTGTCGGTTATTGTGGTCGGTAACGGTCGGTGTGTTCAGGTTGTCGGTTGTTGTCGGAAATTTCCGACCACTTCCGACAACGCTGCGATTATTGTCCAAACTGTGGCCTTTTGTCGGTTTTCTTGTCGGAAAATTCCGACAAACCCAGTCCGGTCGGAAAGTTGGTCGGTTTTTGACCTGTTTTTTTGTAGTGTTCGTTTTTCCGTTCAGATATTCCGTCAAGAGTAAAGGAGATTAAGTCGGTGGTTGGTCAGATCTTTTGATTAACCATTAGCAAGGTCCCTTGCCTTGTCGTGGTGAGCCAGGTCCAGTATTTCATATCTTCTCTCTGAGTGGTCTGCTATGTCGTGTCTTCGAAGGCTTCTCTAGCTCAATGGTAATGACAATGAGTTTGGCTCTATCTCCGGTTGTCTTCTTTACAATATTATCTCGTTTTTCTTTTCTTGGCCTAAGCAGTTATTTAGCTTTATTATTGGACTTAGTTATGGAATACTTCAGCTAGATCTTGTTTAGTTGAGCTACCTTGGTTAGTTTTATCGAGATAATTGTTTGCCTTTGTTAGAGAATTGCGTTCTTCATTTTTGAGTTTGGGTTACTCATTTTGAGGATGTTCTACTCCTTGTCCGTACGTCATAAACCTAATTAAGGTCTGTTTTTCTTTCTGGCTTTTGCTTGATGCTATAATAAGTCATTTGTCTTCGACTTTGCCTTATTCTGAGAAATTTGTGGGATTACTATTTTGTACATTCTTGCCGGTTCAAAAGCTTTAATTTTCATTTAAGAAGTGCATCAATTTGCTATAGGACGTTTCGACATACGACTTGGTCTTGTTTTGACTGTTGGTGTCATTGTTTGGGCTTGCGATTGTTCGAGTTTTTTTTGGTAGTTTATTTCCTACTTTTTCTAGTTTTTATCAAAGTTTATCTTTGTTATGCTATGTTTCCGGGATATTTTGTTATACATCAATTTTCGTATTTCTTTGTATTAGTCTTCCTAGTAAAAAAAATCTAAATTACTCAAGCTATATAATCTCTAAAAAAATTAAAAAAATCAATGATGTAACTCTAAATTCAGACACTGTTTGGATGCCGCACTGGACCCATACGATGTACCGAACTTACAAATTATATATTTTGGATACTTTGATATATATATATATATATATAATATAGAACAAATTGTATGAAATACTCTTTTAAGTTTCAAATTACTTGAAATAACTCATTTTCTTACGTTTAGGAAATAGGCTTTTTATTTTTTAAATTATGTAAAATATTTTTTGATTTTTCAATTATGTTCCAGATAATTATATTTGCAATTTTATCAACTGTGTATATACCATATAATTATGTCTATAGTGAATTTTTATTATATGTATATATGTTTATGATGGACATAGATACATCTAGTACATTAAATGCAATGCAAATATAATTGTTTATGGTGAATGTTATTGAAAATTAAATAGGATATTTTACAAAATCTAAAATGTAAAATTACAATCTTGTAGAAAATTGGAAAAACAAGATTTTTCAGGTATTAAATTTTGTATTTTTTATCTGAAAACGGAGGCAAGCCTCCAATTTTATTCAAATAACATTAAACAAATGAAGAGATCTCAAATAAGTAAATTTTTCTTTATCATCAACTAGTAATGAATAGATGCTCCTAAAAGGATGATAACCCAAAGGTAAACCAAAAACGTAATTTGCCAAACTATTCGCTAGATAATTAGACTTCCTATAAGTGTGTAATATGCGAACAATCCAATCTTTAGAAATAAAGCCATAACATAATCGTGTTAGGAACGACAGACGGATGAGAGTCATAACACAATCCTTTCACGTATTTTAAAATTTATAGGGACTACTGTGTACAAAACCCCTATAATATAAGTATATAGAGTAAAATAAAATTGTGGTATATCTTTTCCACATGCACATGTCGCATGATCTCTCCATCCCGATCTGACACATCAATTTCCTAAGTATCCAACTCAGATTTCATTACTGACAAAGTTCTCAACTTTTGAACTTTCATGTCAAATGCTGCATAACCTGCAATTTTCTTTGGTAGTTTGCAGTCCTAATGAAATGTATGTTTGCTTTTCCACTAACTTTTTTATATATTATATATAATTATAACATTTAGTCTAATCATACAAATTACACAATCTAAATACTATTTTACAATTACAAAAGATATTCTATTGATCCAACCTAACATATGTTTAACTGAACTACCTAATCTATCCATCTAACCCTAACTAAACTAAGAAACAAAGAGGGAAGAAGAATACTAACTTTTGAAAATAAAATTGAGAGAAGTAGGCGAGTGAAGATAGGCGAATTCATCGAAAGTAGGTTTCATATGTATTGTGGGCCTTGTGCAGACGCTGGGCTATATATGTCTTCACTTCTGCTGGGCCTATGTTGTTTCACGGAGGCCCATCTGTCTACTTCTCCTTTTGCTTCTGCTGCTTTGCAGAACCTGCAGCACAATAGCAGAGTCAAATTGAGCAAGCCAGGCTATTCAGAGGGTTTTCATCATTGGTTGGACTATGACATCATGGTAGGAACATACCTTTAATGTTTCCTTGGATATAAGCTTACTCGGGCTATGTGTGAGAGGTGTGAGAGCATCAAGAGTGTTTTGTTTTTCGGTTCTTTCTCTGAGTTGTATTTCTTTCTGTGTTTGAATCTCATCTAATAGAAGACAGCAAGCTCTTGAGCTTGCCGAGATGTACTGTGATCACAATTGATCACATGAACTCGTACATGATCTTGTACCTGCATACAAACAAACAAATCTCTTAGTTTCTTGTAGTCCAAGCAACTTAAGGCAAAAGTAATTCACAACAAGTGGTATCAGAGCTCCTCAGGTTATTGGTATGGAGCCAACTCTGGGAAGATTTGAGGTCAAGGAATTTAATGGAGATGGAGATTTTTCTCTGTGGAAGTTCAAAATGTTGGCTCAGCTCGAGATTCTTGGTCTAGACTCTCATCTGTTGCCTATATATCTAGCAGAGGAAGATGGTTACGATTCAAAGGAAGAAATAGTTGAAAAAGTTGTAAAGGATGGTAAAGAGGTGAAAGATGCTGCAGCTGGATCTTCAAAGAAGTCTCCAGAGCAACTTTTCATGGAAGCTAAAGCAGATCCAAAGTTCAAAGACAAGGACAGAAGAGCTAAAAATCTTATTGGTACCAGTCTCTCGGACAGTGTCCTAAGGAAAGTCAAGAAAGAGAAGACTGCCTATGAAATGTGGATCGCTTTGGAAGCTGAATACCAGGTAAAGACTTTACCTCATAGATTCAACCTTAAGCAGAAATTTTACAGTTTTAAAATGGATTCTGGAAAGAATCTAGACAAGAACCTCGATGTTTTCAACAGATTGATATCAGATTTATCTAGTGTTCACGTGGATATTGGTGAAGAAGATAAGGCTGCTATATTGATGAATAGTCTACCTAAGCAATTCGAGAATCTGGTTCATACTCTGAAATACAGTGTGGGAAAGGAAACCATAACTCAAAAGGATATCATAAGTTCCGCATATTCTATTGAGATGGAGTTAATCGAGAAGGGTGTCTATAAACTCAATTCTGTTTCAGAAGGGTTGGTGGTTCAGTCTCGAGGAAGAAAGGAGAAAAGGGGACAGTCTAAGGACAGTAGAAGTGACAGTAAGCGCAGATCTAAATCAAAACCAAAAGGAAGATCTTGTTGGACATGTGGTGTTGAAGGGCATTTTAAGAGAGACTGTCCAAAGAGAAAGACAAACACAAAAGGAGACACAGCAAAAGCAAGTGTATGTAGAGCAGAGTATACAGAATCAGAAATGCTAATGGCCAAAAGTTCATCACATGAAGATGAGTGGATATTAGACTCAGGGTGTTCATATCACATGACATCTAACAGAGACCTAATGTTCGATCTAGAAGATATTGATGGTGGAAAGGTGCTAATGGGTAATGACAGTTTCTGTGAGGTTAAAGGGATTGGTAAAGTGAGCTTTGTGAATGATGATGGATCCACATTCATTCTGACTCAAGTAAGATACACACCTACTGCAAGAAGAAATCTCATATCACTGGGGCAACTTGAAACCTTGGAATGTTGGTATCAGTCTCAGGATTATAAGATGAAGGTACTGAGGAAAGGAAAGGTTGTCATGACAGCCGACTATAAGAATACCTTGTATTTCTTGAATGGAAAAGCAAAGGTATATGAGTGTAATGCAGCAAAAGGATCAGGGTGTTCAGTGGATATTTGGCATAGCAGACTAGGTCATATGAGCAGTCGCAATATGCAAGCATTGGTCAAGAAGGGTTTTATTCATGTTGATTTACCGAAGGATTTTAGGGACTGTGAACCCTGTATTTTTGGAAAATCACATAGAATATCCTTCAACAAAAGATTACACACATCAAAAGGACCACTGGACTATGTTCACTCTGATCTTTGGGGGTCACCAAACGTGACACCTAGTCTAGCTAAGAGTCAATACTACATGTCTTTTGTAGATGATTTTAGCAGAAAAGTGTGGATATATTTTCTGAAAACGAAGGATGAGGCCTACAGCAAATTTGTTGAATGGAAGACGCTCACAGAGAATCAGAGTGGAAGAAGGCTGAAGGCTCTTAGAACTGACAATGGCTTGGAGTATTGCAATAGAGTCTTTGATGATCACTGCAAAGAAAATGGCATCCTAAGACACAAGACATGCTCCTATACCCCGCAACAGAATGGAGTTGCAGAGAGACTAAACAGGACTGTACTCGAGAAGGTAAGGAGTTTTCTGAGTGAAACAGGATTGTCAGAAGCATATTGGGCAGAGGCTACATCCACTGTGGTATATATTTTGAATAGAACACCTTCAAAGTTTATAGGCTATCAAGTTCCAGAACAACTATGGTCTGGAAAAAAGCCGGATTATTCACACATGAAGCGTTTTGGATGCTTGGAATACTTTCATGTGGACCAAGGAAAGCTGAAGCCTAGAGCCAAGAAAGGGATTTTCTTAGGATATCCACAAGGTGTGAAAGGTTATAGAATTTGGAGTTTGGAGGATAAGAAGTGCGTTGTGAGCAAAGATGTTGTGTTTAATGAAGCAGTGATATATAAGCATATTGACAAATCTACTGATGATGATTTACAGAAGATTCAAAATAGTAAATAAAAAAGGGTCACTTTCTTATTGCCTGAAGATGAAGAAGAACAGATTACTGAATCTGATGTTTTGATTCCGAATGATGGTCAGGATTTGGAGACCACTGTTTTTGCTCAGAGTGACATAAATGATCAACAAGATGAAGATGACCAAGCAGGAACAGAATCCTATAACGACTATTTGCTAGCTAGAGACAGAGATAGAAGAGTCACTAGAAAACCAAGCAGATTCATAGAGGCAAATGTAGCAATGTATGCGTTAAGTGTGTCACATATGATGAATGAGGAAGAGCCAAGAACCTATGAAGAAGCTATGACTAATCAGCACAAAGATATGTGGATAGAGGCAATGAAGGAAGAAATGAATTCATTGAAGAAAAGTGGAACCTGGGATATTGTACCTAGAACAGAAGCACAGAGAACAATTGGTTACAAATGGGTTTTCAAACTAAAGCCGGGAATTCCAGAGGTAGAGAAACCTAGATTCAAAGCAAGGCTAGTTGCAAAAGGTTTTAAACAGATAGAAGGGATTGACTATAATGAGGTTTTTTCTCCGGTGGTTAAGCACATTACTATAAGATTGACACTCTCAATGGTGGTTAATCAGAACATGGAATTAGAGCAGATGGACGTAAAAACAGCTTTTCTACATGGAAATATTGATGAAAAGATTTTTATGGATCAACCAGAAGGGTTTTCAGATGGAGATGGAGTATGCCTATTAAGAAAATCACTTTATGGTTTGAAACAGTCTTCAAGACAGTGGAATTTAAGGTTTGATCAGTTCATCAGGTCAAAGGGGTATTTCAAAAGCGATTTCGACAGTTGTGTTTACCTCAGAAAATATGCAGAAGGAAATTATATTTTTCTATTGCTATATGTTGATGATTTGTTATTGGCAGCTAAGGATATGTCAGAAATTCAGAAGGTTAAAAGGATTTTGAGCAGTGAATTTGAGATGAAGGACCTCGGGGCAGCTAAAAGGATATTGGGTATGGATATTATAAGGGACAGAAAGAATAATGTTTTAAAGATTTCTCAAGAGTTTTACATTGATAAAGTCTTGAAATTTTTTAACATGATTAATTCTAAGGTTGTTCAGACCCCCTTAGGGAGCCATTTCAAGTTTAAATCTACAAGTCAAGACGAAAAAGAAAATGCAGAAAGGCAAATGAAACTGGTACCTTACTGCAGTGCGGTTGGCAGCATCATGTATGCCATGGTTGGATCTTGTCTTGATCTTGCATACTCTGTTGGAATGGTCAGTCGCTTTATGAGTTGTCCTAGCATTGAACATTGGGAAGGTGTTAAATGGATTCTAAGATATCTAAACTACTCAAAAGGTCTATGCCTAACATTCACAAAATCAGAAAATTTTGAAGTCAGAGGGTATTGTGACAGTGATTATGCAGCTGACCTGGATAGAAGACGGTCAATCACTGGATATGTGTTTCAGGTTGGTGGCAATACTGTGAGCAGGAAATCAGGCCTGCAAAACGTGGTAGCTTTGTCAACAACAGAGGCAGAATATATGGCTTTAGTCGAAGCATGTAAAGAAGCCATATGGTTAAAAGGGATTACCTCAGAGTTCGGTTTTCATCAAGATCACGTTGAGATTGGTTCAGATTCCCAGAGCGCCATTTGTTTGGCCAAAGATAGTGTTTTTCACGAAAGGACGAAGCATATGGCAATAAGAATGAGCTTTGTCAGAGACTTATTAGAAAAAATAATCAAAGTTCAAAAAGTCAAAACATCAGAAAACCCAGCAGATATACTTACCAAACCAGTGCCGATTCGGAAATTTGAAGAGGCTCTGGATTTTCTGGGAATGAGCTGATGCATGCAAGCTTCTGAGAAGGAGAAGCACCATGTTCTTTTGGCGGTGAAGTCAGAAGGTCTCCGATGGTTAAATCGGAGGTATCGGAGGATCGTATAGATTCTTCGATGGATCTGAAAAGACAGTAAGTCATGCAACGATCTTAATGAATCAAGGAAGTCGAAGGGGTTACATACCTCGATAGGATCTGGGAAGTCGAAGGTCTGCATAGTCCCCGACGGTTAAGTTGAAGGTATCGAAGGGTCAGATAAGGTCTCTGGTGAATCTGAAAGGTTGATAAGATTCAGGAAGACGAAGGGTTGCATGGTCTCCGATGGTTGAGTTGGAGGTATCGAAGGGTCAGATTGAGTCTCCGATGTATCTGAAAGGATAAAAGGGGTCAGATAGAGTTTTTTTTTAGAATGATACAAGAAGTAAAGGAGTCAGATACTTACCGGACTTGAGAAATCGAAAGGTTGTATGGTTTCTCCGGTGGTTAAGTCGAAAGTTTCGAAGGATCTTCTCGAGGTTTTGTCTCCGGTGAGATCGATGATTCGTTATCTAATGACAGAACAGAAGTTTTCTATCAGTAATGGGTTCTAGAAAGAGGTTTAATGCATAAGAAAAGGATTTTTAATGGAGAAGAGTGGAAGAAATCTTCCATTTTCTCCGGTGAAAAGACAGAGAAGAATCGCAAGAGACAGAAGAGTGTAGAAGAAGAATGAAGAAGATGAAAGGTTCTTTTCGGCGTTTGAGGGTTTAGCCTAATCTCGAGATGGATCAGGGCCAAAAAGATCAGGCCCAGTATCATTTCAATTTGGTCCATCACGATAGGCCCAACATCATTCTGTTTCCGATCCATCAGATGGCCCAGGTCTGAGATGGAGTTTATTGTGGGCCTTGTGCAGACGCTGGGCCATATCTGTCTTCACTTCTGCTGGGCCTATGTTGTTTCACTGAGGCCCATCTGTCTACTTCTCCTTTTGCTTCTGCTGCTTTGCAGAACCTGCAGCACAATAGCAGAGTCAAACTGAGCAAGCCAGGCTATTCAGAGGGTTTTCATCATTGGTTGGACTATGACATCATGGTAGGAACATACCTTTAATGTTTCCTTGGATATAAGCTTACTCGGGCTATGTGTGAGAGGTGTGAGAGCATCAAGAGTGTTTTGTTTTTCGGTTCTTTCTCTGAGTTGTATTTCTTTATGTGTTTGAATCTCATCTAATAGAAGACAGCAAGCTCTTGAGCTTGCCGAGATGTACTGTGATTACAATTGATCACAGGAACTCGTACATGATCTTGTACCTGCATACAAACAAACAAATCTCTTAGTTTCTTGTAGTCCAAGCAACTTAAAGCAAAAGTAATTCACAATGTGGTTGGATTTTGAGTACTGTGTGACTTTTTTTTTTTATCAATTTGATTGATTCCTACGAAATATTTTTCCTATTTACTTTTAATAAAAAAAACTATGATAATACTATATTGGAATGCTAGAAAGCATTTATATACCCTTCATTTTTTTCCACATGCAAACCACCATAGATCCTATAAATCAAGAAAAATCTGCAAAAGATCAAAAAAAGAAGAAGAAAGAGTAAGAAACGAACCAGATACACTGATTTTAATTTGGAAAGACAAATAAGAAAGTGTCCCCCTAAAGATTTGGGATTATAAAGGCCCCATGTGAGATATGATCTTCTTTTTATATATTTTGGTTGGTTGACTAAAGCTTTACGTCGACATTCCACTATCCATTTTCTACGACTCATAATTTCTACTTTATTTTAGAAAAATATATTTATAAATCACTTTTACGTTTGCATAAGCTTAACACTATACTAAATCTTACAAACAATAACAATATCTACTCTTGTTTTGAAATGACATGTTTCCTACTTCTATTACATACTATTTATGTACGTATCAGACTCTTAATTCATATATCAGTGAAACAAACATCTAATTAGCTTTTCTCATTTGGAAGAAGAAAGTCACTTATGTTCTCTGTTTTGAATTTTTTCATATGAGTCATTCATACATTTGCATTAATACGAAGGTATTGTTCGTTTCTCCATGACTGTCCCATTTAAATAGAGCATTCATATGTAACAGATGAATGTTGTTCGTTTCCTGCTAATATATACATTTAGATGTGACATCTAGATATAGATATGTTCGTCTTCTTAATTGAAATTTTCATCCAAACACATTTGGTGATATAATTACCAAAAAAATATAATTTATCTTTTAAAAATTATTTTAGTTAAATGTATTGTATTAAATTTACATTTAGTTAAGTATTAAATTATCATTTCAATATTTATAATTTTTATTTTTATCAAAAAATTAATTTCTAAAATCAAAGTTTAGTTTTAAAATTAGCTAAATCAATTTCAACTATTTCTATATTTGATTTAAAATTAGCTGAATTTATTTATAGATTAATTATTTATATATTATAAATTGTAGGGTGATTTAATTCCTAGCAAATTTTTCGCATACACAAAAATATTTACGATCATTTTATAGTTATTATTAATATAACATATTTCTAAAGACTTAGTAATATATCTATCATAACTTAAAGATTATTTAAACAAAAACAACAAATAAATATGAAACACCAAATCATTAACATAGCTTAAATCATTTAATAAACTTAAAGTGAAACAAATCATTAGGTAGAAATCAACATCAATAAATACAAAGTTTTTGATGAAATTAATATGGAAATCGATGTCCTCTTGCTATCTCTTCAGTGATGGAGTCACGTACACCTTCCAACACTCTATCATCAGTCGGTATGTATGAATATGCCCATTATTATCTTCCTCTTCGTTATTTTCTACCACTTGATCACTATGCTTTTCATACTCTTCAACCGCTTCCCAACGTGCAAAGTCTTGATCCTCCTCATGTGAATCTCGAATAAAATTGTGTAGACTCATAGTTGCTGTCACAATTTTTACCCATTTCCTCAGCTCATATTTTGGATGTTTTCGGTCCAAAATCTTCCATTTAGCTCTATTACCGAACGTAAACTGGAATGCTTGCGGTTAAACAATTCTCTAGTAGTCATTGACTGTCATCCCCTTCTGAACTGATCAAGGTGGTATCTAGTCTTACGATACGGCGCTAAGTAACCAATTCTAGTTGGATAACCTGAGTCAACTAAGTAATATTTTCCAACTAGTCACCTTTGTGTCAAGTGCTCTCCCAGGCACCCAACATAAGCATATATGAATCTCATGCTGAAATTACATATAGCAAGCACGTTCATTGTTGCTTCAGCTTTTCGACCTCTGTATGGTTCAACATTTCTAGATGGAGGACGAACCGGCACATGTGTACCATCAAGAGCACCAATGCAATCCTTAAAATAAGGCCAATATCGTCGATCATTTGCTAAAACAGGACTAGGACTTGAAAACTCACCCTTGGTAGGCTTCACTATGGCTGCTGCAAGTTTCAAGAGAGCACTCAAAACATCATCCAAATTTCTTTTCACTGTGTCAAGTGAATGTTGATACCGCTCAACAATGACTCGTACTCTTAGATCTTGTGCCACCATCTCTATAAAAATTGCAAGATTCCTCCAACTTATATTGTTCTGACAGCTTCTTACATAGTTCCTTAAATGTTCACTGGTTCATGTGTAAGATATCGAAACATTGGGTCTCAGATTCAAACATAAATCGCTGCACACGACGCCAACCTCCACCCCGATTCATCCTGAATATTTGCCTGTCAATGTTAACATCCATAACCCCATACATTTCTTCTACAGCAGCATACATATCTTCTTCTTCATTTAAAACCAAATCCATATCATCATCCTCCAATAGATACCTAAATGTACCCTGCAAAATTATTGTAACACTTTTTGAGTAAACGAACTACAAAAAATCATAATGAAACAAGATTTAATGCTATGTACATAAAAGATATACATTTAAATAATTATAAAGCCATAAGTTATTAATATTCATAGGAATGTCATACACTAGAAATCCTAGAAATGTTACTAATGCAAATAAACATAGAAATGTCACTAATTTGAATAAACAAGCAAATATTATTCACTAATTCATGTAAATGTCACTAATGCATCCCTTATGCATCTCTAGTTTCCCCAGTAGCAAACTCCAAGCACATAATTAAAGGAAAATATCGATAATGCTCTTACAAGGTAACAACTTTGAAGACTTAAAGATCAAAACTTGTAGGCAAACACACACAAATCGTGACACCCAAAATGGGAAACCTAGAATCCTAAGCAAACGAGAACGAAAGACATAATTTTAAGTAAGATTCAGCAAACGAGAACGAACACATGTTCATAAGTTTGATAGGAAACGATAACTAACGACCCGTTAAAAAAATACAAAAGTAAAATGGCGAGAAGCATACCTGAAAACTTTGCTAAGTCGCCGGGAAATGAAGGGAGAGATCGTGAGAAAAGGGTTTAAGGTTTAAGCTCTGACTTCTATTGCAGTCACTGAAATTATACTACAACACAATATGAAAATGAAAATACAATTCAAATTCTCAAAACCCAAAAAAATTGAAGAGAATCCAACAAATCCAGGAGAAACGTTTGATTAGCGATGAAAATAGAGTAATGGAACCTGTTTTTGAGATTAAAGGAACCTGTTTCTGCAAGCTTGTGCAAGCTTATGGAACGAAGAAACTCTAAACTGAAGGAGAAGAAGCGACCGAAGAAGAAGAAAGGTAAATGCATCAATACAACTTTTAATAAAATGTAAGGTTATTTTAGTCATTTTTTTATAATACATCTACATCTAGATGAACTCTCCAAACGCATCTCGCATTTTTCAAAATCTAATTTTCACATTAAGAAAAAGTATTTACAAAAATTTTGTATTATCATTTAATCACAAAAGAAATGTTTTAATGTGATTTTTAATGATTGTAAGGTATTTTTAGAAATGGAATTAGAAGTTTTTTTAAAAAAAATGCCTTGGTTACAGGGATATATTTGCAATCAATTTATTTTGATATGTTTCACATAGAAAAAAAAATAGAATTGAATTTTTTTTGAATTAATTTTTGGGGTAGCTGACAATTTTATAGAATAAGAAATCTAGTGAAATCCATTAAAATTTTTGATCATTTTTTCATAATTTGCGTACATCATTTGTATGTTTTAGGTGGAAAAAAAGGTCTTACGAAGTCATTTGTATTTTCTAGAAAATTGCAATATACAAATTGTTTTGATTTATAAAATATTTACAAATTCACTTCTGTTTTTCTAATATTGTAATGTTTTAGGTATTTGAAGCTATGGAGTCTGCTTATCGATCCAATTAGTGACATTTTTTTCTTTTACAAATTCCAAATAATCTTAAACGATATTATATTCTTCAAAGGAAAACCCCAAAACGACGACGTTTTGGTTTCACGCACGTTCTAAATTGTTTTTTTTTTTAATTCCTCAAAACACGGAAGTCAAACAAAAGAAAAAAATTGAAAACAGCGAATAACATGGAGAGAGAACCAATCAAACGGAGACGACAGATGTTCAATTCACATGAGAGAGGATTATGACTGAGGTGAAAGAGAACCCACGCGCTTACGTTGAAGGAGAAGATGGAGATTTCATCGTTTCTGGTTCCGATGGTACTGAAATTGTTGCCGGAAGAGTTAACTTGCCGGTTGAAAAATCGATTCACGAAGCTAGGTATTATTTGTATTTGAAATCAGTGATACGCATTTATTTTCATCATCTGTATTTTGTTTGAATTTTTGTGTGTTTAATATGATTTTGGAAGTAGAAGTGTGTATGAATCTGATTTGTTAGTACACAATGATGCTTAAAGTTTTTTTTTTTACTAGTATTAAAAAATCTTATTGTTATCAATTTTGTGACTTCAAGTCGTTCACGCATGTAGGAGCTCGAGGAATTTACGAGACTGAATCTATATGACTCAAGTAACCAACATTAAATAATTATAGGAATTTCAAGATGTTTCGTATGATCTTTTAGTATTAATTTGTCTACAATTATTTTGAGCTTTTATTTTCAATATTAAGAGGAATTCTACGAATGATTTTTGTTTAGTTAATTGCTTGAACTGATGTCTGAAACTGAGGTTTATTAATAGAAAAATCCATGGACTGTTGCTGCAATAAGTTGTAAATGCTTTGGTTTTCTCCTATTGAAGGTCCACAGAACCAGATGCTCCAATGGTCCTTCCAGCACAATTAACTATTATCTTTGATGGGATTTTTCGCGTATTTGATGGAATTCCAGCTGAAAAGGTTTGGTAGATCGAAGTTTTGAGTACATTCTTGGTTTTTTTTTGGGAAGCTGTTGCATCAGATTTCCTATTCCCTTGGTGATTTATGGTTATATAGGTTCAAGAAATCATGTGTATCGCTGCCTCTGCTAAAGCCAGTGAGACAAAGAATGCGACCAGTGTCAATCTAGTTCTGAAGAGAGCTCTTTCTTTCTCAAGCACATCAACTGTAGCTTCCTCCAAGGCTTGCATATCAGCAGCTGGTAAGTTTTGCTTTGCTGGGTTACTGTAAATGTTATATGAACACGGACAATTTATGAGCTTTAATCTAAATGTCTGTCTGTCTCAGATCTGCCGATTGCTAGGAGACGTTCACTTCAAAGGTTTCTTGAGAAAAGACGAGACAGGTATGCAAATATGCAGTGGTTGTTTTATCAGTACACTGATACTAATTAGTGTGCATGAATCTGATATGTTTAGTATACATACTTCATTTATTGAAATGTTTGTGGATTGCTTAACAGTCTATATATATCCTTCATTTGATATCGAATATAGGAAATGGATTCAAATTATACTTGATTGAGAAGTCGTTGTCGAATACAAAAACAGCCTGATATCTAAAAATTATTGATATCATCAGACACTTTTACTTTTATCTAGTTGATTGTTTGATCAAATGCTTCTCCCCAACTGAGATTACTTGATAGCCAAGCGGCATTTTATGCATCAATTAATTGTTAATAATTGGGTAACTAGCCCAAACGGGTCTTCAATGATCTGGTTTTATGCTACTGAAGGTTCACAGAGCCAAATGCTTCAACAGTCCTTCCAACTCGACTTACTATAATCATTGGTGGGAGTTTTCACGTATTTGATGAAATTCCTGCAAGGTTTGCTCCATCTTTGAGTACAATGTGCTTCTCTTGTTTTGGCTTTTCTTATGTTTGCTTGTTGCGAAGCTGCTGCATCAGATTTTTTATTCTCTTGGTGATCAATGTTTATAGGTTCAAGAAATTTTGCGCATTGCTGCTGCTGCTACTAAAGAGACAAAGAACGCGACCAGTATCAATCCAGTCTTAAACAGAGCTCTTTCTTTCTCAAGCACATCAACTGTGGCTTCAGCAGCTGGTAAGTATTTGCTTCATTAGGTTACCGTAAATGTTATATAGTCTAAATACAGATAATCTCATGAGTTTTAATATAAATCCTTGTTTGTCTCAGACTTGCCTATTGCTAGGAGACGTTCACTCCAAAGATTTCTTCAGAAAAGACAACACAGGTGTGAAATTATCCACTTGTTTACTAGATATACTCCTTATTGCTTAAGTTAGTATACAAAAAGTTCATGGCCTCTCCATCATTAAATAAGAGTCTAAATTTGGCATTTTCTCATATCTACGGTTTCCCATTTATGTAACTCGTATAAATGGCCTGTGACAATTCCAATTTTATGAAGGTAGACGGTTTCATTTGGTCATTTCTCACCTACATCTCAAAGAAGCTTATTAGATTGTTAAGATATCTCACATTAGAAGTTGGGAAATTTTCATGTTCATGTGTCTTATCACTAACTGCTGATTGATTTTTGACTTGGAATGCCATAATTCGCATTTGAGTTTCAAAGCCTACGAATCTAATACAACTTGATATATAGTAACATGAACCTTCTCTGTTTGCAGATCTGTCAACAAGATCCCTTACTCTGCTCCGGTCTCCAAAACTGAAACGAGCCCCTTTGTGACATGAGTTTCATGAATGTAAGCTAACCTTACACTGATTACCATCCCCCAGTTGTGACACGAGTCCCAAGACTGTAAGCTAACCTTACTCTCGAAGTAACTCAGTATTACATGATATCAGTTTATGTCTGAAAATCATAGCTGATCACATCTCATGTCTGAATATCAAAGATTATCACATCTCATATTTAAGCTTCTGTTGTATGTTATCCTCTTTGTTTCTTAGACAAATTTCATATTTGTTTCCTTGCTTTTGACATATTTGATCATCTCCGTTGTTTTACAAAATGTTGATGTGCTCCGTAATAAGAACACAACAGTTTTTCAATGAGACAGAAAGCGAATACAGTGATGACCGATCTGATTTACACCGTTTGGATCAGTTTTTACCTTTGGTCCATTGATTAATGCCATCCAATCCTATGGAATCTTAGAACAGATTCAGAAGTGGAGAAGATTTTCGGTGAATTAAGAGCATGAAGCACCATTGCTATTAGAATTAAAAACCTAATTTGAGAGCAGAGAGATATATAGAAGAAGATACTGTTGGGGGGAAGAGTCTTGAGCAAAGAAACTTGCGCCAGAAGACTGATATCGATGCTACTTTAAAGGCTTTGTTGGATCAAAATGGACTGTGCTTGGGTCAAATCCGGTCGAAACCTGGTAATTATGGTTTACAGAAAGCAGAATTTGAAGAAAATTGTAACTTTCTTCTTCTTCTTCTTCTTCTTCTTCTTTACATGGTTTCCCCCATGGACTAACTGATGTCCTTCCTCTGCTTCCACTACTTTTGCTTTTTCCTTCACCTCCACCGTGTGGATGATCACACGGATTCATAGCCACTCCTCTAACTTTAGGCCTTATCCCCAATCATCTACTCTGTCTTGCTTTCCTTAGCTTCTTAGTTTCATGAGATGGGTTTGACACTATCCCAATTGTAACACATCATCGGGCATTGATCCATTTGGTGTTTCCTGATGGAAGCTTTATTAAGCATTTTCCTGAAGCTGGCTCCTTTAGAATCTTTGCATTGGTTCCTGCAGCTCTCACCATCTTCGCACCTTGCCCTGGGTTCATCTCGATGTTGTGGTGATTGTTCCAATACGCACATACCTAGTGACATTGAACTTCCTATCATTGAGATGATATCCATGTGGAGCATCTCTTCTTTCATTTGTTCCACCAATGTTTTGTTCTGTGCATCAGCAAAAGATGGTTCAAAACGGGAATTGGCATTGTATAAGCTAAGAGAGTTTCAACTACAATCAATCAGATAAAAATCTAAAGCCGAAGGAAAAGAGTTTCAGAAGAGGGAAAATACTCGTAAACGAAGTAAATCTCCAATTGAAACAATAGAAAAATCAGCTTTGATAACTAATGATAGATCAAACTTGTATGATGAGAAGAGGTTAAAAATTCATGAGGAGAACAAGTACCTGACTGAGACGAGAAAGTTTTGAGGCTATTAGGTCTTATTGGGCCCATCTATGTTACGAAAAGTTAGGCCCAAATATCTCTGGGCCCAAAGGCCCAATCAGTTAGTCGGTTTTAGAAAAAAGTCAATCAATCAGTACAATTAGTCGTTAAACGCACTAACGCAGCTTGCGAAGAACAAGAAAATGGCGGATTTGCTTTTTGGTTCCTCTGCACAGTCCTCTCTCCTTAACGTTAGACCAAGCTCAACCTACACAAAATCTCTACTTCTTCAGAGATCCGAAGTGTTAGGTTCCTTAATTCCAATGGTTTTCATCCTCTTGCGTTCGCATCCGGTCACCGACGACTTCCTCTTGCAGTAGTTCCTTCGGATTCGACCAAGACTACCACCAGTGTTATTACTGCTAACTGCGTTGATTCTGGAGTCAAAGCTGTTGAAGTTGAGCCTGTGATCGGCGGCGGAAATGGTGGTGGAATTGGAGGTGATAATTTTGGCGGTGGAGGCGGCGGCGGAAATGATGATAAAGGAGAAGGTGGAGAGGAGGAGAGTGATGGGAAGAAGAATATTCCTTTGTCTATGTCCCAGAAGTTGACTCTTGGCTACGCTTTTCTTGTTGGAGGTGAGATACGATATCGGAATTTGAACTCTAGGGTTTTAGGACTTAGAATTGAATCTAATTTGGGATTTGTGGATCCATTTTTGTCCATTACTGATGGCTAATTTATCATAATTCTTTATCGGGGATGAGAATTTGATCAATGATCATTTCTCTGAGCTCAAGTATTTTAGGGGAATCTAGTTTTTGAATGTTTGTGGATATTCGCTCATCAATGCATTAAGGATTAGGTAGATCTTTATACTCATTAGTATTTGCTTGGATGAAAAGGATTCATTAGAACTGCACCGCATTTTTGGAGGAGTAATTGCTATTGCATAATTGCTAAATATCGGTCTTGATATCTGCACATGTTGATGCCATAATGGTTTCTGGATCAAATTGTCATATGTTTAGGTTTAAAATCGAACGGTTTCTTTGTTGTTGCTGTTGAGATTCAGATGGTCGTAGTGGCTATCAGTTTCTTCAAAATCCAGATTAGTTCAGTCTGTATATGTGTATGCTTATCTCGTGAAGCGAAATGTGAAATTCTTATTCGAAGTTGTCATTCTCATTTTATTATGGACAGAGACATGTACTGAAACATATTTAGTAGTAATGCTTGCTTAGAAAGTGATGCTCAAATGCTTATGAACTTTTACATGGTTTTGGTGCAGTTGGTGGGCTAATGGGTTATCTAAAGAGCGGTAGCCAAAAATCGCTGCTTGCGGGTGGACTCTCAGCTGCTGTTCTGCTGTATGTGTTCAGTTCACTCCCAACAAAACCTGTTCTTGCATCAACCATTGGCGTAGGTAAGGAAATAAAAGTTACCCAATAGCAGAGTAATTTGTGTTAATTAAAACTATATTCGTCCCATTTGGTAGTCATACCTTATCAATTGTTGATCAATTTCACTAGTTTCAAATCAGAAAGCCTGACCTGCATTGTTTGTTGTGTTGGTTAACAGCGATGGCGGGTGCATTAACGTGGGTGATGGGGACTCGGTACATGGGTTCGAAGAAGATATTTCCGGCTGGAGTTGTGTCCATCATGTCTTTCATAATGACCGGAGGATACATACACGGCATCATGCGCAGCCTTCACTAAGCAGCAGCATTAAAACTCCTGAGTCTCTTTGTGTTTTCTTTCAATCATTTTGTAAAGGAGCTTGCTACTTTGTTCACTATGTTTTAAAGAATAGTAGCTTGCTATATGTTCTCTTACAGTTAAAAACACAGATAGTCATAGTTCTCTTACGGTTTAAAAAACTACTTCAAATGTTCATTCCCTCAAAAGAGCAAGGCAAACTCTCAAACCGTGTCAAAATTAGTATGAAGTGAACATAGGCTGTTGATTGGTCACATTTCATTTCATTTGCTTAAATTAATATGTAAAATTTGATTTAAATAACTAATCTATAAACAGTATTTTTCTCTTATCTATAATTAAATCTAACCAAAGTCACAAGATACATATTCGACAGAGTATAAAATCTCCAAGAGCTACGTTTGAAGAGCGTACAATATGAACTTTTGTTTTTGTTTGAAAAACTTCTTAATAAACTAAACGACGGTTATTTTTCAAATGCTCACTCTGTTGAAAACAGTTTTCAAATGGCTATAAACGAATTTTAATGGTTATTTAAAACGATTATTTGCATATACATTTAATCTTTTTCTTTTATCATATTTATAACAAAACCAAGTTAAAATGCAAAGTATAAATATATAAGCGGCCGGACGAATAGAAAACACATTTAATCAAGAGTAAATTGTCTCAATATACCTTTTAAATTTTAAATTGTCTCCAATATCCTTTTTAAAAATTTTGTATGACAAGAACAAACACAACTTCTCAAGAATATCTGTCTTGTATTGATTTGAAAATATACTCAAAAACTAACCAACAAAGCAATTGTAATGTTCTCTTGTAATCATCACAAACTCGATAATTACATATATATAGGAGTATCAACAACTCTTGATAACTCTTCCTTATCCTATTGAAATAGAAGTCTATCTCTCTTAAATCTATTTCAAATCTTCCAAGTCTTATCATATTATAAGTCTTTGAATCTTATCCAACATTCACCATCTTAAGCTTCAAATCTTCTTTTGAAATAATTTGAACTCCTACTAGATTCCTCATTTGCTTGAACTTGATTCTTGCAAGAGCCTTTGTTGATATGTCAGCACATTGTTCTTCTCCTGGCACATGCTTCACCATAATTTGGTTATTCTCTATACACTCACAAATGAAATGATATCGTTTATGTATGTGCTTGCTGCGGCCGTGAAACACCAGACTTCTTGTGAGTTCTAGTGCTGACTTGTTGTCAATCCGAATGACTATCTTCAAGTATTCTTTCCATATGATTTCACTCAACAATTTCTTGCAACCATATGGCTTGTTTTGAGGCTTCAGGTGCTGCCATAAACTCTGCTTCACAAGATGATAATGCAATTGTGTTTTGCTTTTGAGAACACCAAGTAATCAGAGATTCTCCTAGGTAGAATATGTGACCTGTTGTGCTTTTACCATCGTCAATATCCACATTATGCATGCTGTCACTGTAATCAACTACAACTTTTGATCCCCCCTTCTTGAATTTTAAACCATAGTTTATTGTTTCCTTGTACATATCTCAATATTTGTTTCAAAGCCTTTTCGTGTGTCTTCTTGGGTTGCTGCATGTACCTACTTACCACACCAACGGAGAAGGCCAAGTCTGGTCTCGTGTGTAATAGATAT